>CALYOO010000135.1:0-34648 GCA_945261195.1 Cryptosula pallasiana
CCCTCAACGGTGTAGATGTAGCCCATTTGTTGGTAATGATCAGTGTTTTTTGGTCCTGTACCCCACTTCTTTTGATGGCCATAGGACACTGTCACGGGAGCTGGAGGATTAATGGCACTTGCAGAAATATCCGATAAAATGCTGGTGATCATGCACCGAGAGTTGGCGCATATTCTTAGCTTTATAGCAACACAGCTGACAAGTACTATGTCTGGCCTTCCTGAGTTGCCGTTGTATGACTTTCTCAGTAGAATGAGCTATCCACTGCAATAGCTGACGGGCAATAGGCGGCTTCTTTCCAGAGGCATGGGGGGCAGTAATTTCTTCAGTAATAGTGGGGGAAGAACGTGGTGGAACGTCAACGTCTACTAGCCGTATTACTGGAAGAGTAGCAGGGGGTGATGATCCAACTTCAGTCACAGAGGAAGCAACGGGTGCTGTGGAGGCAAGCACGGAAGTAGTCTCAACTTTACACCTGGTAGGTATAAGGTCTTCTATGGGGAGTTGCTCGACGGGCTTTAGATTTACCGTCCTAACTCTCATCGGAGGAAGATCTGGCCTGATAAAAGAACTGGTGGTCAGGGCAGTGGAAAAACTGTTCTGTTTGGAGCGACCAGCTATGAGAAACGCTCCTTTACGCTTTCTCGGACAATCTTTCCCAGTGATTGCATCTGTTCGCGTGTAACGGGGTGTGGTACACAAGTAGAGGTGTCGGGCTTGACAGTAACAGTCATCATACTATAACTAGGCTTCGTGCTAGAGGGGGTGGTCATTGGGAGAGGGTCCCATACCAGGGAAGGTATAAAGAAATCCTGCTGTGAGGCAGGTGTACCATGAAGGGGGGACACGGCAGCAGAAACTGGCCTCGTAGCAGCAGCACTCTGGCTGTGGGAAGAGGAACGGGTGACCGGTGTGGTGGATGGCCACCAGTTGCCAGAAGGAAGAGGAGGGAACTTCGTATCCAGCCGGCGGGGAGGGGAGGAATGCGTTTAAAGCTAAAGGATCCCTGGAAGAGCTGTGCTTCTGTATCCAGCTGTTTAGTTGGTGGTCTGAAAGAGGGAGTGACTACCTGCTCTAGAGTGAATGTCGAGGCTGTGCCGAAGAAGAAACCTGAACAGGTGTAGACTGTCGACGGTGGTGACAAACAGAGTTCTTTCCTGATGGTTGTTCTCAGGATCGTCGATCTCCATCAAAAATCCTTCCTCTTCTAGCTGAAGAACGGCGTCCTCAACAGGTGAAACATCCTGAGAGCAATCCATAGTAAAGTTTAAAAGGTGTTGAGTAAAGTCAGCAGCGGTGAAAACATGTCCTGTAGCTCTGGAAAGTTGCGTAGCAATGGCGATTCCCGGGCTCAACAGGCATTGTCCTTGACTCATGCTTTGTTGGCAATCATGCGGGGGTGGATGTCTCACAATGGTCTGGCTGACTGGTGCGGTATTTGAGCGCCTGTTACTCTGGATTGTGGGAAGGTATGAACTCAACATTTTTCTAACGTGTTTGCTAGACTGTCCTTCCATAAACAGCGTCTGATATGGGGGGGGGGGGTGGCTATATCCCAGCCACGATTAACATACTTCTATTTTTGTACCAAACATTTTGGTAGTTTTCTGTCATTGGATAATTTCCTGACTAAGCTTTTGTCCAATTCATTAACTTTGATAACTGAATGGTTTTTCTGCCAAGGAGTTAGAGCTTGACAAGTGGTTGAGAGAGGTTCTATGTCTTCTACTGATGACCAGATTGCAGGGGGTTCAGTGGGAACTGGCTTAGGAGGGCTTTCCCTTACTTTAGATAATTAGCTACATCCATTCTGTCGATCCACTCCTTTGGTTGTTGCAACTGACTGGCTGTAATGCGTGGGCGGGCCAACACTTCCAACTGGTTTCTGTACTTGTCTCTTAGCTGGCTGGCTTCCATGGTGAGTAGGAACTGGAGTCATCTCCCCTAGTGGCTGGACAACTCCTGCACATTTTGACTATTTATGGCTAAACTGCTTGGCCAATTTTCATCAAACTTGCTGCGAATGGCTAGGGGGGGGGGGGTAGTTAGTGCTTCCTCTGACCGCTCCAAACTGGACTTTCTCCTCCTTGGTGAAAGGGATGATATCGATCCTCCTGAAACTGCATCAAACTGAGGAGGTTCTGACCGAGTGGTTGGAGGCGTCTGTGATGTTTTGACACAAATGGCCACCCCTATATTGGTTGTTGCAAACTCAATACTCTGCCTAGTCACCAAGGGTGATCCGATTTGAATGAAATCAATTCTCACTCCTTCTTTCTGCAGCCATCTGATAACCTTGGCTAGACGCTGGGGGAGGTCGAAGAGATCAGATGCAGGAACCCTGATGTCTTGAAGGTGGCACAACATATGGCTCAAACTTGAAGGTGATTAGTGATACAATGGCTGGCCAAGGGGCAGGCAACTCTACACGCTACGTGGTATAAGTGGGGGTGTCTACATTGATGCATAGCTGTTCAACGTGGGAGATCCGGTCATTATTCCTCAACCGACTGCCGTCCTAGTCTGTACAACGCATCTCACCTCCTGAGATTACTATGGCATGTTAACCGAACTTTAGGCAGCAGTCATGATCAGTGAGAAAGGGCATTCCTAGTTTGGTGTCTTCACTTACATGGCTAACTACAAATGTGGCCATTGTTCTTATATCTTTCAGCTGTAAGGCTGCTTGCACCGCTCTGTAGAAAGGAATTTGCGTACCGTGCGCCATGATTCCATGTGACCCGCTCTCCTTTATCTTCTTCTTCACTGTCTGAGGCAAATGGTTGAACACATGCTTCGACAAGAGCTTTGTAGCGCAACCGGTGTCAACTAGGTGCGTGACTGGCTGGTTCGCTAACCTGGCGGTAAGGAAATAGCTCGCTCTATACGGCCTCTCTACCCTTCAAACAGGTGCACGGGTGGGCTGAACTTCAGTAGCGCAAGAATGAGGGGGCAACACTCAGACTGGTGAGTGTGTAGCGCGCTCCGTCGGTTGGCTAACTGGTACAGCTGCTGCTTGTTGAGCGAGGGCAGGCTGGAGCTTCAGGGGGCTGGTAAGTTGCACTGGTGGTAAATCCAGCAAGGGTGGTATGATTAGTTCGTTCTGGACACGCTTCTTTCTCTCCCGGTACAGTGACTTGGCCATCATTTGTAGGGAGTGGTTGCCTACCAGGAGGAGGTGGCGAGCTTCTTGTATGGTATCCCACGGGACCGGTAGAAGAGGTAGGCAACTTGGTGTGACTCGTTTCAGCTCGCTTCTGTTTTCTTCGCAGGGGCACCCTATCTGAGGGGACTAATGGTGCAGGGTTACGTCTCTCTGGCTTCTTCATTTCCTTTTTCCACCTTATCTCCGGTAGCCGGTGTGGTAGCTACTGCGGGCGATGCTCGTTTCCCGTCCCCGTATTTTCTCTGGGTGTGACGACAGCTGGTTGTTTGGATGGACAATATCTGCTATAGTGTCCAGGTTGTCCACAGCTCCAACATTGTGGGGGTGACGACCAGGATGTTCCAAGAAGTGGCCACTCGCTGACAGGGGTGATAAGTGTCGCAGGAGGAGGGTGGTACACTGTAGGAGGATGCTGAGCAGGAGGTTGAGGAGCAGGCTGCATCCCAGGAGGTGAATGCGCTGTCTGTTGCCGCTGTCTCAACTGTTGCATCTCAGTGGCCATATCCTGTACTGTCTGGAGCAACCGAGTCATGGTATCCTTGTACACTGGCGCCGGTTGAGGAGCAGAGTGGTGGTGGGTGCTCGCAACTGGGTAAGGGTGATCCAGTTCTCTGTGAGCCGGTGTAACTAGGGCAGCTGTATGTGAATGATGGTAATAGGTAAGGGAAGGTTGATGGTATTCCTCGTCATACCTTTCGTCATCATGTTCTTCAACTATGAGCACTCCAGGTGGCTTGTGGTCGGAGAAAGCTCTTATCTGGAGGAATTTACCTCCAGTGCGAACAGCTTCTTCAAGGCTTCTGGGAGTCACTGCCAACAAATGTCGTTGCAGATACGGGTGGCCTAGGGTGGTGGCAAACGTCTCCAGCACTAGACGTTCCACATGTCCATCTGGCAAGTCTTCATTTGCCACATGCACTAATCTTTCCACCTCGTTGGCGTGCTCCTGTAGGGAAGTTTTCGGAGCCTTCTTTACCTGGGCAATGTTCTGTAGGGCCTTACAGCGCGTCAGGCCAAAACGAGCACGGAGTGCGGTGAGCACAGGCCTAAGGTTGTTAGGCTTGCCGCACTCTAGGGCATCTTCTCGGAGGGCTTCTCTCACGTGCAGCAAGGAGGCATTATCGTCCCAACCGTTTGCTTCAGCAACTTCCAGAAATCGGCCAATGAAGTATTCTACATCACCTTGTCCATTGAACTTACGTGGTTTGAAAACTGGCGCAGGTGCGCGGGGTTGGAGTACTCCTTTAAGGGTATCAGTTAATCTGTCTAAAGCCGCTGCTTCAGGGGTGCCAGCTGGCGATCGCTCTTCACTTCTTGCTCTATGTGCAACCATAAACTGGGATTCCTTCTTTCTTTTTCCACAAGGTAGGTAGGTTGGCTGTATTGTACTGCAGGGTGAGGTACAACGAAACATCTATTCCTCTTCTGTGAGCTTCTTTCTTCAGCAGGAAGGGTGGCTTGACCGCACTATACTGGAAGGTGAGGTGGGAGGTGACGTCTGCTCTTCCTCTATATAGTGTAATGGGGCTGCACTCACTCCACGCTGTAGGAGGATGCTGGTGGAAGGGAAAAAAATATCCGTGGGGTAATAGCGGGGTGATCTACCGGTCACTGTTAAGAAGGGAGGGGGCACCAATACTCGGGATAATGGGGAAGAGTAATTGGTGAGTTTGACCGTTAGCTTTCTTGTCTTGTAGCGCCGGGGCAAGAACAAGAATGATCCCACCGCTGCCACCAATGTTTTGGTTTTCTCTGTCACTGGATAGAACCGTTACTGGCACTACAAGGAGGGCTATACTGTCAGGCTTTATCTGCACTGTACTAAGGGTGCCACTGCAATGCAGTACGACGCCGTGTGGTTTACCTGGCACTAGATACGACCGGATGCTGCTGTATAGCAGGCACAACTGTGTTCAAGCACCTGGCCTCACAGATATCACGGAGTTGTAGATAACAATGGTTTATTATTACCAACAAAAGCAAACAATGTCTAATCTGTTGCACAAAAATGAAGGCTTGACACCAAGTAAATAATAGGAGAATGGTAGCAACTGACGGCAAGGGTCGAGTGAAGACTCAACATATAACTAGTCAAAACAGTTTGCTTGCTACACGAGAATTACTTCACACTCTAATTACTACTAAATGTCTGCCCTCTGGGCTGAATGCAAGAGGATTTATAGGAAAAGTATACAGTTGAAAATATATGCATATAACTGGATAGGAAGAATACCCCCAGCGAGGCGCAAAAAAGCAATCATAATCTGGCACAAAAGAATACATCAGTCAATGGGCTAGAGCATTTATGCTAAATGATAATATATATAGATACGTGTTAATGCGCCAGTTTACTAGTGGCGGGAATCCATTCTTAGGCTTGGATGTGTGAGCGGCAGGTCAGTTGTACTCTTGGGTGTAGTCAAGCATAGCCATCTAGCGTGTAGTATAAGAGAGATATGTAGGTGGAATAATATCACCGGCTGAAGAGGGAATAGCCGCACTGTGCAAATCTATTACAATATTTCGTTAATGAACAGACGTTTATTTAAAAAAGAAACGGCATTTAATCACCATTGAAAAAGCTGAGGTTTTTCGATCATAAACGGTCGAACAAAGTTCGTTGATTTTGTGGAGAAGCACTGTTGAATCAACTCCAGCAAAGCAGAGGTATATCGTTTTTATTTGGTTAACTAACAGAGGTAGGTTCAAAGAAGAGACACCGATGAACCAACACCCAAAAAGTAGAGAAAATTTGGTGATCTATGTTTCAAGAAATTCCTTTGATCATATTGTTTCCGGTCTGGTTTCCACAGATATCCGCTATTCTCGAACATTATGCCTCTCTCCAGAGGGGACACTATGCTGCTCGACAGTGACAACTATGTAATGCAACCCAAGTTTCCGGTATAGACAGAGCCAACGGCTCTCACAAACAACACAATGTGCAGTTCAATACTGGTTTTATTTCTAAACAGCGGAAATCCTAGGGTGGCAATCCACTTGGGTTATCAACAGGACATGAGAAATGAATGCAAAGCATATGAACAATGTCAGCCCTTTTATAGGTAGCTGGCAGGAAGTAATTAGTATAAAATCATGTAAAAGTAAAGGCACAGGAAGTATAATTAGACCAATGCGAATACATATATGAATAACTAACCAATAATGCAATGAACAAGGTTTAAATGAACTAAGCGCCAAGTGGCTGTAGGTGAAGTCTTATCTCCTACTGTTCAATCAGAGTGTCCTACAGGGTTCCAAGGCTCTGGTTAGCTTGTGGTCTTGAGTACTTCGGATACGAGGAAGGGTATCTCCGGTTCTTGTCTTAGAGCAGGCTCCTAATTGATTTGGAAGTCTTCTGCTATGGCGGCCATCTTTGACCGACCATGAGTCACCATACCAGATCAGTAGGGGTCAATACCAGCCCTGCACACTGTCACACCGGCACAGTAAGGCTTTTCCGCTGGCACAGGATTTTTCCGATAGCTGTCGGTGAAGTTCTAGCGCACTTGGTATGGAGATAGTGTAGCAAACACCCAGTTTACAATTTTTATTCACTAAAATCTACTACATATCTCTCTCCCTTAAAAACACCGCTGATCTTTATTTACAACATATCAAGAATAATATGTGTGGGGGTACCTCTTGTACCCAGACTAATTATACTTGATTACATATATATGTAGTCGGGTACTATGCCATGTGATGACATAGCCCCTCTCTCCAGAGAAAGTCCACCTTACAGGTGACTTCCCGTGACTCAACTCCCCCTGGATCACAGGGAAGCTGTAATCAGCTCCATTTCCTCCTCTACTGGAAGGCTCACTGTTTTCACTAGACGTCCCGTGACTGTTGGTTTCACGTCCACTCAGGACTGTGTCTCCACAACAGCTTGCGCATGCAACTCTGCAACCATTTGCTTGCATTGATAGTGGACTTAATGGGATACAGTGGCCCTGGAAGTTCTCCTGCCAGTAGGATGCTTTGTATTGTCACTTGTGGAGAACGTTGTCTCCTCTCAGCAGAATGCTAAGGTCTTCTTTCCTTTTTTAGCACCGTAAGGATGCCAACTACAGCCCATGCCGGGGTGTAGTGCACAGTGCTATGGGGCACTAAGGCTGGTGGTGGTGAGGTCATAGGACAGTCACTCTTAGCTGCCAGAACAGGCTTCTTCTGCTGGCACTTTCTTAGAGAATGACAATCACCTGGTGCTCCTTTAGTCTTTTGTGACTGCATTTCCTCTGTCTCTGTACTAGTAGGTGTAGGAGGGAGCCTGGCCTTTACTTAACTTGGGGGTTTGGATGGGGGTACTTCTTTCTCAGTAGAGTTGGGCAGTGGGTAGTTTTTGGATATGCATCCTGCAGCAAATTTTCCTCCAGTGTCTCCACTGCCTGGTAATGAGGGGGGTCTCTATACAGCTCTGCTATGGGCATCGCTAGTAGCTCTTTCTCTGCATAGTTGGCCGATGGACAGTCCTCAAGCTCTATGCACTGATTAGAGGCCAGGACTAGCTGGGGGATTGTTCTGTCACTGTCACGGTTAGGTACGAGTGGCTAGTCTATGCTGCAACGTTGTTCACAACTTTGGCTCACTCTGTCCGCCTGTGCCGGAAGTGCAGGAAGTGTTGGGGTACTTGAGGTTTTGGGCCTTTTTTTAACTCCCTCATTGGGCTTGGTGCAGTAAATCTGTTAATTGGAACTGGTCAGGGGGTCCTGGGGGTTCTTTTGAAAACAAACACGACATGGCTCCCAGCTCTTTTGCAAGTTTTTTTCTAGTGCTTTTCCTGCTTTCCTAGTCTCTCCATTAGGGGGTGGCAGGAATTCCCGTTTGGGCACAGGTGAGCGCTCTTCTGGCATGCCTCTGTACTGTGCTTGCTGGCTTTAACTTTCCATTTCTTTGCAGGGGTTAGATGACTGAAGGGCAGCTGCTTCTTTCCAGCAGCAAGGCTCCCCTCTCTCCATTGCAGGGGTGCAGCCAGCGCGGGGGAAAACCTCGTTTTGTCTTTCGAGTCCACAGTTTTAGCCCATCTCGACCAAAACTTGTTGCTTCAGGCGTGTGGCTGAGTACTCTCTACAGCCTGATGAGTATCCCATATCGTTGTTTTCATTCTGGGTGTCAGTATGCGGATTGCATCTGTCTCAAAGAGGTCCATCTCTTCTTTGGATGTCAGTGGAAAATCCTCCACTGGATTTGCTTGCATCCGCCTGATGCTATCTTGTAGTTTTCTGAGGGGGGGGGGGGACATTCACTCCAAGTAAGAGCCGCTGGAATGGATGTTTGTTTCATCCGTTGGCAGGTGTCAAGCATATGAACAGCCTGACCGACACCCAAGCATGGTGGTTTAGATATTGTTTCTCTCAGAGGTGGTGAGGCAGGGCTGGACAGGGCATTATTGCAAACATCCAAGTGCGGCAATATGTTTGTGTACTCATTGACAATGTCTTCATACTAGGAAACATTGGAAAATTTTCATCCAGTGCTCAATACATATTTCTGCTGAAAACATTAATACTTGTAAACAGTATGATCTACTTTATGGGGCATTCTGAAATATTGACCCTTTTACCATGTTTGCAAAAAAGTGTCCATTCAGCTTTTTGGTATTCAAAGGCTCAGCTTTAAATAAAAGGGATATAGATGATGGTCAGTGCGCATTTCAATTCACCTTTCTGAATTAAAATAGCAAATGCACTTGATGAGCATGATTGTGCACAGACTGCGTATCATGTGAAGATGTTATTACTTCAGATTTTCGTTTGCATATCTGATAGATGGGCTGTTAATCCAGCAAACATTCTATTTGATTTTTTGACATTTTAAGGAAATTCCTTGTGCAACTTGCAAGCTGCCAGAAAAACCCGTTCTATATCCACTAGGACTGTAATAAAATTGCTTGAAATTTCCATTTATTTGATGATTTTTCGTAAGTTTATTAAAATTTTGTCTAACTTACAACGTTTTGTTTTGTAAAGTTTTGATTTTGTTTCTCCAGTTTATGAAATTGAAGTGAAACTCTCCACCATAGTTCCAACCAAATTACACACCAGTGTCTGCAAAAGATCAGTATCCTGCGAAAGAACTTTCAAACACCAAAATTGTCAAAATAAAAATTAACTCGAGTATCAAGAAGCTAAATGTCAACAGGGACCAAGGTTTTGGCAAAATTTTTTAGAATGAACAAGAAAATTTCACGAAATCTAAAGAATCAGCCGCTATTATGCTATTAATGATTAGCAATCGCTGAACAAAAAAAATGTGTCCATGTATCTTGACAGCTTCATGATATTCACACTCAAATACAACCAGTTTGGATATATCAACCACCTGCATGTATAGTTAATATTTAATGGGAAGTAACTTGTCTTCAGTGATGTAAGGTATATGAGTAGTAATATATGAGCAGATCTCCCTACCAAGTGTTTTTTTGTGGATTTGACTCCGGAGTTGATGCAATGGGTTACGGCGTTGAATACAGTCGCCGAGTTAATATTGTATGGCATTTAATTGGCATTTAAGTGGCATTTAAGTTTTGATAGTTTTTTTACTTAATTCAAACTCATATGGCAGTTAGATTTTGAATGTATGGCATTTAAGTTTTGATAATTTTTTTAAATAATTCTAACTCATATGGCATCTAAATTTTGAATGTAAGGCATTTAAGTTTTGATAATTTTTTGATAGCTACATATATATATATTTATGTACATTGAAGAGAAATAAAACATTGTATGATTGTATATATTTATTACATAATGAGTATATATTAAAGTTTATATACTTGAAAAAGCCCTAACATAACCTCAAACGAAACAATAGATGTATATAAACATTCATCTGTTTGAATATATCTTAAAATTTTGGGCTTGAAATCACATAGTAGTTCTTCAGTCCATTGGGCTTTAACTAAACTTTGAGTGAGAGCTTGATCCCACGCCTTTCTTTTAATTCTTTTTAAAAAATCATTTATGTTCACGATTTTGGACATTTTCAAAACTGTCATAAAATTGTTTTGAATCGTTAGTCGTAATATTCTTTCTTGATTGTCAGCATATCTATGTAATGTATGTGGTCGGTACTGTATTGGCGACAGTTCTCATATAATGACGCTAAAGTGAGCAAATGCTGTGTTATACAGAATACTGCAGCTTGTAGTGTCAATGGATATTTCGCCTTTTCCTGCACGACGACATTTTCTTTAATATACTTGTGATATATCTCCGGGAGGAAGTCCTTTATTGCATATGATTTTGAACTCATAATGAACTGAAAGAAAAAAATTTATGTATTAGTATAGGATGATTAAACAGTGTTGTAAAATAATTACATTTTAACTTCTATTAAATAGTGTTTTTATTAATTCTGACCTTATCACCAAGAAATCAGCTGTACTAGTTGATGCTCCTGAGGTTATTGCTGGAAAGAATGATTTCTGCACAGAGAGAGCTGTTCTTATATACTATAAGCCACACCCACTCATTTAGCTTATAACCATTAAAAACACTCACGCGAAAACCCTATCATAATAGTGTTATTCGCGTGAAATATTCCTGTTTTATTCGCGTGAAGATAATTATTTTATTCCCGCGAAAGAATTATTTGTCTTTTCGTGTGAAAATATGTTTTTTGAGTATTTTCTTGATACTTGTGAAAAATGTTTGCATTCGCGTGAGAAAACAGACTTTTATTTACTGTTATTCGCGTGAAAAAGTTGGATTGTTTTTCATGTTTTAGTCGTGTGAAAATAATTATTTTATTCCCGCGAAGACATTGTTTTTTATCCGTGTGAAAATAAATGTTTGATTCCCACAAAAACATTGATTTTCACTTGCGTGAAAACGAGTTTTTTATTCCTGCAAAAGCATTGTTTTTTATTCACGCGGAAATAGTTTTTTATTCCCGCAAAAACATTGATTTTTACTCACGTAAAAATAACTGTTTGATTCCCGCAAAAACATTGTTTTTTATTCGCGTGAAAATAAATGTTTTTTTCCCGCAAAAGCATAAGTTTTTATTCACGCGGAAAACATTTTTATGTTCCCGCGAAAACATTGTTTATTACTCACATAAAAATAATTGTTTGATTCCCGCGAAAACATTGGTTTTTACTCGTGTGAAAATAAATGTTTTTATTCCGATGAAAGCATTGGTTTTTATTCACGCGGAAATAATTTTTATTATTACCGTGAAAACATTGGTTTTTACTCACATTAAAATAATTGTTTGATTCCCGCGAAAACATTGTCTTTTATTCGCGTGAAAATAAATTTTTTATTCCCGCAAAAGTGTTGATTTTTATTCACGCGGAAATAATTTTTTGATTCCCGCGAAAACATTGGTTTTTAGTCGCGTGAAAATAATCTGTCTATTCCCGCAAAAACATTGGTTTTACTCGCGTGAAAATAAATGTTTTATTCCCGCGATAACATTGTTTTTTATTCACGCGAAAATAAATTTTTTATTCCCCCGACAACATTGTTTTTTACTCGCGTGAAAATAAATTCTTTATTCCCGTGAAAACCTTGGTTTTTTTTTGCGTGAAAATATATGTTTTATTCCCGCGGATGCATTGGATTTCCTTCGCGTGAAAAAATGCTGAGTCATAGAGGTTGACACGAGATGGTGTTCATAGGGTTTAAATAGTGCAACTTTAGCTATTTAAGAGCCACTGTTTTCACACAGAAAGCATCCAGTTCTACAACAGCTAGCGGAGAAGCAACATCTCCTAAACCTTCCATTGCAACTACTAGGAGCTCTCCCTCTTCATAAAGGTAAGAGTAAAAACATTTATTTTCTGTTAGCTAACACAACTAGCTGAAGGTTTATGGTCTTTATGATCTTTAAAATTAATTACAAAAAGTTGAACAAAATCTTTGTTTTTTTCAGAATGAATACTCAAGACGAAGGAAGTCAACCGATGAATGAAGAAGCGGAATCCCAGCAAACCCTTTCCCCATCACCTTTTCCCATCTTTCATATGCCAGAAAATCAATTGGTTGTTGATGAACCGGAATCCCAACAAGATTTTACTTCAGGCACATCTCCTACTAACAAGCTGTCTTAAAAAAGAACATCTGTGATGAAACGACCTTTCATTGATTTGACAAAAGATGATATTGAAACTGACTCGAACTGCAAAAAAAGAGTTTTGATGGATGTTGGAGACCACACACTTTTTCGTCACACCAGAATACCCTTTCAAGATGCCAGAAGTAATGAACTAACCACTCTCACCTACAAGAGCACCGGGTTATTAAACTCTCTCTCTCCAGATAGTCTAGAAAAACTTGAAGAATCCATGGAAATCTACAAACTACCAATACCAACAGTTATGGAGGTGTTGCCTGTTGAATTTCGTGATGAATCAAAGTGCACCATCATTTACAACTATCAAAAGGATAAAAAGAGAACTCGAGTGAAGAGTGTTATTTCAACCGAAATAGGACTGCTTGTTAATAAAGCTAAGCACACACGCCCAATTGTTTTAATTTATATGGGAGAAAGAAAGACAGGAGATGCGATTTTTCGTTCCTCTGATTGCCAAAGATGTAATCGAAAGATCAACGATCCACTCAACTCATTATATGGCAAGAGTATGAGACAAATACCGGCTTATTTTAGCGTTGCTCACCTACATGATTTTCCAACAGGAAGAGTTATAGCTTATGAGAATCCTGGAGTGCTAAGAAAATGTGATACTCGTTGGAACAAGACTGCCGATATTCTAGTGGCTAATTACAGATGTATGGTGAATGGAGAGCTATTGATTGGAGATATTAACATCCCTGCTCAAATAGCTTTAACTGTGGTGTCGGAAAAAAGCGGTGTAATCGTATTCAAAGGACTAAGACAAACTACGAACAACACGATTTTCTACGATGTCATTCTACTCTCGGCTCTCCAAGCTTTCATTCGAGCCTTCGAACCGTTTGATACTTTGCTGCAACACAACTTTCTCTCCTACTTTGATGAAAATGAAAAGGAGAATTGTCCAGAACAGCACATCGAAACCGTAATCGATAACACAAGGGACATATTTCGTCTTCTATGATGGTAAGTTTCATATCTATTTAAAGTAGGCTCCAAAGTATTTTTTTAAAATTAATTCATATAACTATGTATGATAGAGTCATGAGTTACTATGTCTTTTAGATATAACTAAAGAGTGCTCCCGGGGAAGAAAATGAGAAGATCTTTTTTACATCTTGCAAGAGATGAATTTCTCAAAATTAGCTTTGAACATTACAAAATAATAGTTTTTATAGATTCTGTAGTGTTTAGCACAAATACTGAGATAAGTTGTATTTTATTCATTTTATTTGTTATAACAAATAAAATTCAATTATAATAATTTATTTTAACAATTTACTTAGTAAATTAGTTCCTTGTATATGCACTCCATCTATTCCTTCTACTGTATTATCTTGTATGAACTTGAAGTTAGGATAAGTCTGTATGATAAATCTCCGTATTGAGTGATCTCTCATCTCACTATCTCCTAATCTCGTAAACTTCTAACAATTTCATCCATACTCCAGCCTCTACTTCTCAGTAAACAAAAGTTTACACAATAATCGCCTGATAGAGTTGACAAAAAATTTTGTAGTTGTGTTTCATTATTTTGTATTGTTTCATATCCTCCGTGAAAACTTAGTATTTCATTAACATCTGGGTAAAAGAAAACAGAAGTCCAAACGAGTCGAAAAAATCCACCTCTGAATCATTAGCGTACACGGCCAACCAATGCTCTCCAGGTTGGTGAGAATAATGGGTGTTGAATACGAAACACCTTGTTGGAAAATTGCAAATTTGCTTCCAAAACTGATCTCTAGCTCCAACGTGAATCCCTACACTTTGACATAAAACGTCTGAAGATAAGATCGAACGAATCTGTATGGTATTCATCTCTAGCTTCCTGTTTAAAGCACTGCGTCTCCCGCGATAGCTAATTGAAGAATGCTGTCTATCTCCAACACACCATCTTTTACAAAGTATGCTACCAGGGATAATCCATCAGCCGTGTTAGCGCTAAAACGAATTTCCACACTTGTTGTGACATTTTTCATAGAGTGAAATCCTCCTTTAAGAAAATTGCCGGTCAAATCAAATCCATAAAGTGTAGTACCATCAAGGTATTGTTCTTTCGTAATACCAAGACTATCACCATCGAGCAAAGTTCCGGTAGCGTGTAGAAACTGATGATATTCTCTTCCAAAAACCTCTCTAGTATAATCTGGCTCAAATCTCCTTCCAATTGGACAATCACCAACTCTCAATACAATGCTATCAATACTGGCGTGTTGCATTCTATATGGATTCAAGGCGAAACGTCCGTTCAATGCGTTGTGATCAATTAAACCCAAATAAATTTGTTTAGGTTTTTGTTTGTTTTCTTCCAAAGTGAAGTCAATCTGCGCAACACCAGCACGGTTTCCATATAGTTTTATCCGTTTTCGATCAACTGGATAAATGTAGTTGTGACCTTCCAATGCCAAACTGAGTTGTGAGTTCTGTATTGCAGGATTCACCTTAACTTTACAAAGATGAAGTTCAAATTTATCAATTCTAATCTTCACTCCTCCTGCAGACGATTCATCTGCAGCAAACAAGGCTAGTTTGCTGGAGGCACGCTCAAACTCTAACTGCATACTAGGTCCAGGGATTATTAGTTTTTTTTGCTGAAATAACGCGAGATGAGGTTTTCCAGTTAATTCTATTACCTTTCCACCTTTGATTAGAGCTCTCCTCGTTTTCTTATCTGCAATTTTGTGATTAGCAACGTCTTTGCTAGTTGAATCCTCATACAACCATCCTTTCATCTTACCTTGGTATTTCTTTCTGTCTGCACTGTTTTCGAGTAGTTGTGAAAAGTAGGAGCGTAAACCGTAATTGTTAGCGTATTCAACAGTGGTTCCTTCTATCAACATTTTCAACTCGCTGAATAATGCATGAATTGAATCCCACACAGCTGCCTCATCATCAGTACCAGCAATATTGGTTCCATCATCTTGAACAACTGTGGCTTCAACTTGCAAGAACGAGTTGTAGAGATCTGTGTAATGTTCAGTGCTCCCTGACAAGGTTAACTCAATACTACCATAAGGATCTAACCTATCAGGTCTGATGACAACGTTTTCCGATCTCTCTACCGATATGTTTGTTGGCTCCGTAGCAAATACATCCAACGATGGATTTATGTTGTAGGAAGAACCTTCCAACTTATTACCTGTTGTTCCATTTAGACTAGTCATCTTTTGTGAGTGATGATTGCTTGAAGCGTTATCACTTAATGAATGTAGATATCAAGCTCTGGTGTCTTTATACCGGATTCTGCTGTTATTAAAATATGGGACGTTTACCAACACCTCTCCTTTTCTTTCCACCTCTTGTTTTTCTCCTTTTCACACTATCTAGGCGGACTGCACTGAGCACATCTCCCCCAAGATCATTCAACTCTTCCAAGCTCCTCTTCTTTGCTGATGCTGCAAAGCTTTGTCCATCGATGACATCTCGCGCTACATTACCACCTACAGAGAGTGCTCTCTTCCCCAGACTAATTGCTCCTCTTTTCAGCATTGGTGCTGCGGATTTGAGTACTTGAAAAAATACTACCAAGCCCATTTCCTCCCATCACCCGTCGTCCGCTATACACTCCAATTTCATTTCCAGCTTGCATCTTGTAGTACTCATCAAAAAAATCTTTCGAGTCCTCAGGGTTGTATCGTACCAAACTCATTATAATTGTTTCTCTCTAAAGTGAACCGTCAACACAACCTTTCCACCATCAAATGGCCCGCTGGCCATCTTCACTTGTTATAAGTACTTGAATCAGATCACTATTTAGTGATGAAGCGTTGACATAGTGAGGATTTTTAAATTCTTGATACACAACGCTATTCTTCTTTTCTTGAACCGGAACTACTCTCAGTAAAGGTAAATTCGTATCTCCTACCATTCTATTAACAACAATGTTGGAATAGACATACAGAGATGTTAGTCCGGAATTTATATCAGGAGGTGAAACATTATTGTATCTACCACGAGGATACGTAGTTTCGGTTCAAATCCAAAAATATATGCTAGATCTTTGGAAAAGCTTATGGTTGTATCAGGATCGCTGTTAGTTAGTAAACTGGTGTTGGTGACCTTGTTGTAGGAGATGGTGAATTTTTTGTTTAAATCCTTTTCACTCATTCTCTTTCGTATAATCTCCTCCAACTCCTCCAAACTATCATATCTTCCATTTCCGATTAAAATGAAGGACTTTTCGCTTTTACCAGAGACATTAGTCTTTTCTAGATATATTTTCCTTTCGATAACGTTCCTCCAGTTATTAAAATAACACCTATCTAGCAGAGCTACTTCCCATTTACCACCGTTGATAACCAAATATTTATACAGTCTCACTGTAAAATCGGAACTGCTGTTATCCGGAAACTCTTCACCACTAGAGTTCGAGGGTAAAGTTATCAGCATCGACATTTTCCCAACGTATGATGATTATATCGAACGTTCTTTCCTTATAAACTATTCATCTACCCACTCGTTGAACTTTTCTCCGTACCCTAAACACTTAACCAGAATCTGCCTTTTACCTCTTCTCGTTCTTCTTCCCAATATCTTTTCAATTCTGAAACTCGTAGGTTTTTTACTTTTTGCAACTCTTTTTTGTAAAAGGTACCATCGATCATCTCCTCAGCCAAATCTTTTACCCTATATACAACAGGTTTATCATCGATAAGTACATCAGTGATTATAAAAATCTCAATCGTCCAATTCGGGTGTATCCTCTTTCAAGTGCTCTTCTTGCCTTACTTATTCTCACATAATCCCCAATCTTTAGTTTTGCTTCTTGAGTTAAACTGTGTTCCTTTATACACACGATTCCATACAAGTTCCTGATTTTGAAAATTCACATCATTTGGTCTCATACCTATAGCACCATGAATTGTGTTGTTGTATGCATTAACCATTTCTGGTAAAACATCAATGTATCTGTCGTCATCTTTATACGTCAAATATCTATATATCTTCTCTTTTAAAGTTCTGTTAAAATGCTCCACCATTGATGCCTTTATCGTCTCATTTTCTGTTGTAAAGTGTTTGATTTTTTTCCCCCCAGGAGAGTCTTGACATTGAAATTGTCAAACTCTTTACCTTTATCGGATTGTAAAGCTTTATAGTTGTCCTCTTCTAGTATTCTTCTCAATCCTCTGGCTACAGCCTGTCCTGATTTGGAGATGAGTGGTACGGCCCATCCTTTTCTAGATAGAGAATCAACAGCGGTCAGTAAAAATGCTGTATTGTCACTTTCTTCTTTTCGAGATCGAACATCCATCAAATCTACCTGTAACTGTTCCCGTATTCCAGCTACAATTGTAGGACGACGCTTAAACTTAGTTACAACTCTTTTATGTAACGTGTAGGCATCCTCTCCACTCAACCATTCACGAATTTTTTTTTCTCCCTCTCGTTTTCTACGAGCTTTCAGTAAAGCTCTAGCTCCTTGTAGAGATGTATGTAATGCAGGATTGTAATACAGCTCTTTTAGCGCGTCGATGTCAATGAATTAGTACCGCGAATGACCAACTTTTTCTTCTGGCTCTCACGTGTTTGACGTGGGGATTTCCTGACTGTTGTGATTCCTTCATCAGCTAGCAAGCTCTTAAATTTACTGTAATTGGTATGTCCCGATTGGATTTTCCCTCCTTCGGTTAGAACATCTCGAAGTAAATTTTTGGAAATTTTAGGATTCAACCAACGTTCTCCAATTTTCAGTCTGTTTTTCTCCGAGTCGAATCTACCAATTTTAATCAAATTATTCAACATTCTGGTAGCAATCGTTTGATCACTCTTTTTTGTTGTTAAATCAGTTGCTTTTTTTTCAAACTCTTTTAAACGTTTGCTTTCACTATCATACTCATTTTCTCCATCAGTGACAAATGTATTTCCATGTAGGGTTGAGTCTTCACTATCAAACAACCTCGTTTTTACTGATTCTAACCCGATGTCATCATCATTGGTTTTCACTGATTCTAACCCAATGTCTTCATCAACATTTGGTGAATAGACATTAGGTTTATCATCCATAACTGTGCTATTGGCCAAAGCAGAAGTAGACTCTATCTTTTTTTTTTAATGGGGCTCCAACCAACCACTTCTGCCTGATTTTGATTATTTTTAATCTTTTTGACATCAGAAAAATACCTACGCAGGTTTTGAACATTTTCATCTAACTTTTCGTGTGAGGATGAGTCAGAATCATAAGCCATTTCCAGTAGAGCATTTCGTTTTTTCTTCATATCTCTCACTGTTATAGCTTCTATAGGATTATAATACAATGGAGGTCTGGTCTTCTCTTCCTTTACCACTGTTTTATTCTCATTCTTTTCCATTAATCTATAGTATTCGTTTTCAGAGAGTATAAAAATTTGTCTGGAGAATGTTAAAGGCTGACGATTCATCTTTCTATTGATGACAAAACAGATACAATAGGGGTTATAATAGCGTCCAAAAGATTCCCTCTACCAGTCTGAATCAAAATTTTATGCTTATCATTAACTGTCCCTCTTGCACTTAGTTTATGTAGTTCCTTATTGTAACGCTGCTACTCAATAAACTGCTCAGAATCAAGAGGAACATTACCTAATATAATACTTTTAACGCTTTCTATCAATGATTGAAACAAATCTGAGTTAGCCTTTTCGACTATAGCGATTTTTCCTTTTTTACTCAGATCATCCAGGGCTAAAATCGCCATTCTATTTCGCATCATTCGTGTTGAGACTTTCATCTTTATCTTCTCGCTCCTCCTACTCCTCCTAGTACACTTTTCAATATCCCGGGAACTACAGTGCTGATAATAGGTCCTAGTAGAGCAGATAAGAATCCTCCTTTTGCAATACAAATTTCTTATCATCTAACATTGATCTTCTTACTAAAGCGCTAATATCCTCCGCGTTCCGCTGCAACTGATTATACTGAGATGTTGTCAATGGTATCGTTCCATTTATAATAGCTTTAGCGCATTCCATTAGAGTCATACTAAGCTCCTTTTTGGCTTTGGCTATAACAGACTTTTGAATAGCAAAGGTTGCATTGTTGAGTGATAACAACACAGCAGCATTTATTTTTAATTTTTTCTCCAAAGCTTTAGTCATTATAACGCTTTCGTGTTGCGTCGTTGAATAACAAAATATGTTTGCCATACAATCTTAACTCGACGACTCTATTCAACGCCATAACCCATTGCATTAACCCCGGAGTCAAATCCACAAAAAAACACTTGGTAGGGAGATCTGCTCTTATATTACTACTTATATGATTGCACTTGGTTAAAATTCTCCAATAAGTTAATTTCTGTAACTGCCACAAACATATGGCAACAGGAATTACTATCAAGAGTAAATTGTAACATAATTAGCTGCCATAGCTCCAGACAAAGCAAAAGATTATCCTAGGTGAAAATCTCATTTGGTGATTAAAAACTGCAACAATTTAGAAGTTGGAAACCATCTAATTCAGGAGACCTAAGACCAATTCACCCACCGCAACACCACGTAAGAAGATTATAGGCATTTTTGGATCAAGAACGTCTATGCCTTGAAAAAAGTGGCAAGGAAAAGTGCTTACGAATGCAGTTTTGGCGTTCATTTCTGGCATAACTTTTACGCATGACCGCTCAAAATCAAAAGCTTATTTTGTCGGAGCTATCTTCTTTTTTTGGTAGTGTTGCAGTGCATAGTAAAATATGCATCATGGTAAGGTGACAAAATTATGGTAATCTGTTATAAAAAAGAAGAAGTAAATAATCATTTTTATAACTATTACCAACTACTATGTGTTTTATTAATCACTTTTTTTCCGTTATTTTTTAAACATTGTTTATTATCAGTTGATGCTATTTGGCTAGTAAACAATTGAATATTTGTTTTTTTACTAACCAAAATATAATAAAATAATTAAAAAACTATAACGACTTATAATAATATTAATGATGATATCGCTAGAATAACAGTAATATTAATAATATTGACTATCATACCTTTTCGTTATATTATGATTATTTATTACAATTTTATTTTAATTCACCATCCTCATTAAATGTGTCTAAAAAAAACTTAAACACGCTTCAAGACTTGTTATTATTTATTATTATTACAGTTGTTAGAAATGAAACTTGAGGCTTCATCACTTTTGTCTTGTTAGTGTATTTAACGTAAAAGGGCTGATTATTTACAAAACAATTTAATGCCGTAGAACTCTATTCAGATCAGGAACTTCATATGGTGGACAACGCCCTGAACTGTAAAACCGGTAAAATCAGTACATAGTTAAAAAAAACAGGTTTTATACTCGCAGAAAAATGATAATTCTGCCCATTTTGGCAAGGACGTTCGCGATCCGAAAATGCCTTATACAAGCTGAGGTTCCATCATTTTCAACCGGCACTTTTTGTGAATATCCATTGCTGCTGATAAACAATTGTTTGTCAGTTTTGATCGGACAGCAGATATATTACTTCATTAAATTGGTTAGTATCTGCACATTGTATTACGATTTTTCAACACTATACAGTGGCGGATCGAGGGGTGCGCGCGTCGTGCGAACGCACCACCTCCTGTTGCTAAGCGAAAAAATTTTTCATAGAAAATAACCTTTGTCAGTTTCCTCTTTTGAAAAGAACGCAAATAATTAATTTGTGTAATAAAATGGATCATTGCCCAGCATATATTTTATCTTCAGTTTGAGAAGTAATCCATAACTTGTCACACCATGGCAACAGTAAATGTATTGAAAGGATTTATATAATAAAACGAAAAAAAATCGTCCGAATTCAAAAACAGGAAACTGGCACCCTAGCAACCATAAAAATATATCAGGGGATAGTTCTATGCTAGCAACCAGTCAAAATAGTACGTAGTCCCCACAATTTAATCTAAAACTAAGGTTATAGTAAAATTGACAATAGTGGAATCAGTGTGCTTCCGGTTTTGCTGAAGGCAGTCTTGGATAAAATTAATATTATAATGTCTTGGAAGAGAGGTACAAGCTACTCTGAATTAGTTCATAGGTCATAATGATAAATAATGAATGAGGCAGTAGCAAACATTATCATTAGAGTTGTTTGAAAAGAAAAAGACAGTTTTCAGGTTTGTTCTAAAATTTCGTATTCTCATCATTAAAATTTATAGAGCAGCCAGCTACTAGAGGTGAAGAATAAAAATGACTACTACTACTATACTACTATTGTTATTTTTATTATTTACTATTATAATTATTTACTATTACAATTATTGATTCTAATAGTAATTTTTATTACCAATAATAATAATAATAATTACTATTATTCCTGTAGTCAATAGCTTGATTACTAATTAAACTGGGTTGAAAGAAGAAAATTATTAATTTAATAATTGCTGTTGTTGCTACAATAACAATACAATGTTTAAATAATGATGAATAATTGTCATTACAGATAATAATAATTAATAATAAATACTAATAATAAAGATTATTATAATAATTATAGTTAATATTGTTGTAAATAAAACTGATGAATATGGTCATTGTTATTTTCTGATAATTTTTAATCAATTGGTTATTATTATGATAATGATTACTCTTCACTAGTAGCTATTAGTTGTAATTATTATAAATAGACATTCTTTATTATCATTGAATTTATGAATAATTAATAAAAATAAAATAAATATTGCTAATTATTATAATAAAATAATTAATAATAGATTAGTATGCAAGCAATAGTAACTTAAATAATATAGTCAATAATAATTGATAATAATGATAATAGTTTAAACAGCTGTTTGAAGAAAATCTGCGCTGGAATGTTGATACAAACAACGGAGAAGAACAATTCAACTCTTTAGTAATCGTTGGTGGCCCTGAAAAGGGCCGTTGTAGGAGAGAGCAGCCTGTTCAGGAAGAGATGTCGCAGATATTGTTCAAATCAATCTCGTCATCCGGAGAGGCCGCCAACACAATCTTTGATGACACCGATAGGGCTGGACTAGCTCGTGAGGATTGTGGCACTGGACGCCACAATGGGCGGCGCACCCACTGTCTTATGGAAGGCCGATGGCGATCCCTGTGGTCAGAGTAGGGCTGATGCTCCTGAGGGCTAGGTTGTTTTGGTGGCCTGGGCTCCTTCGATGGATCTGTCTGTGTGGAGATGGTTCAAGCATGGACAAGACGCTTGTGCTCAGCATCCTTCTCTTTGGATGTGAAGTAAACATGACAGTCTACGAAGCGACCTCTCCTTCGGTAAACCCGCTCATGCTTTTTCAACTCCCGAAGGCCCCTGCACGAAAAGCTGCACTCGTAGCATAAGAACATATTGCCAGTTGTAGATGCTCAGCAATGATGCTGTGAACTTGTTACAGTAGTTATACAGCATCAAAGCGAACGTACTGGAAAAATACGCCATCAATAGCGAGCTCTGTTTAGAACGTTTAATGTAATCTACTCTTTGCATTGTTGTATAATGTTCCATCGTTGTAACTATTTTCTATTATAGATTATTATTTTATCGGTATTACAAGTTACAATTAATTTGTGTTGTGGATATTATAAGTATTTTTTAATTAGTTCTGGTGCAAATATTTACTGTCAGAGGTTGTGTAAAAACGTAGGTAGTTGACCTATTAAAATCTTGTCCAATCAGAGACATAATTTTGAGTACTACTATTATATAAGCTTGGATTATTTTTATTTGTGCCAGAGTTGACAGTGAATAAAGTTGTGCTCATACTTTAAACAATCCTGCTTGTCTCAAATCTAACTGTAAGCCTCTGCACCCACTCTACTACGTGGCAGTTATAAAATCTAGGTCTCATAGTAGTAGCTGCATAGACACTAGTTTAGCCGGGCAAGTTTATTGGTTAGTATTTGCGCTGGAATTAATTGGAGATTGTTGCTAAATAGGCCTCTGCACCCACTCTACTACGTGGCAGTTATAAAAATCTACCTCTCATAGTAGTCACTGCACTAACACTAGTTTAGCCAGGCAAGTCTATTGACACTGCAAGTTAACAGAGACTAATAGTTCGTTATTAAGTAAACCTCTGCATATATTACTGCTACTAGAAGTGGCGATTAATTACACGGCAAGTTAAATCATATTAAGAGTTTAAAAATATCAACTGGGCCTATTTTCTGTCCTTCAACTATCTACCGGTCCTGCTTTCAGTCCACTTGCAGACAGACTATCAACTGGGCCTGTTTTTGGTTTTTCAACTATTTACTGGGCCTGCATTCGGTCCACCTGCAGACTATCATCTGGGCCTGTTTTCGGTCTATTCACAGACTACTAACTGGGCCTGATTTCGGTTTTGTTAGAGAATCGGCATAATTTTACTTCATGTTTATAAACATAATGAATTTAATCATGGTTTTTTTTATCAATAGTATCGATTACCATTATTATTGTAATTGCTTCTTTAACTATTATTTTGCGTGATATTAATTAACTAATTATTTTGATAACATTATTTAAAAATGGTGACGGTGATCAAAAAATAATAATAATTAGTGAAGCGGTTGTTTGTTATTTCCTAATGGTGATGATGATGAAACATTTATAAGTGAAATACTTATTATTTAATTACTCATTTGCCATTATAATTAATGAACATTCATTTCATAACAAGATAGTAATCATTTTTTTGAACTACCTTAATACGTTGTAGTTATTGTCACTATCTATCATCAGTACTAATTCTGAGTCTGACAGCATTTAAACGATATAAATCATTGTTCACCCTGCTATTATTATCAATATTGCTATTCTTTTTTCATGAACACAAATGCATGTGAAATAAATATACACTTGCTAAAACTACCTGTCCCGTTTTTAACTTAGTGCCGAGCAATTTAATGCTTACTGCTTCAAGGGATTTTCATATGTCAAATATTTTTACCTGAAGTGCCATTTTTGAGCATCTGAAATACCCTGTTTTTAAAATTTTCCGCTAGCGGGGGCTTATGCGGGGAGTGGTGCCCTGCACCTCACCCCTCCCCCGCACCCCCTCCTCTCCCACCGCGATCATTTTTCTAAAAGGCACCATCTAAAATTTTTCTGGATCTGCCACTGCTATATATATGTCAATTGCGTACTACAATGGGGGCTACAAAAGACCAGGTTTCAGCTCTGTTCACTTTTTTCACACAATGCATTGCACATGTATCAAGCTAGATAACACGTATATAACATATGATGAGCTCACCTCAGGATGATGCAATCATGTAAAGTATCGACCACGGGAAGAGGAATTTAATTGGATTTTTCAATGTGTTGGACAGCTAGTAATGTATAAAATGCCATTTTTTGTTGAATTTAAAATCTACATCTAATTTAAGCGACAGAAGTTTTTTTCACCTACAGCAGTGAGAATTCTCAGCTATTGAAGTCATAAAACTTCAACTATTGCATCTGAAGTATTTGAATGTGGAGAATTTTAGAGAAAATTTCAATGTTGATTGTTTAGCGTGACAACAGCTTCGTCTATGGAGGTAGCAAGGATTACTCTAAAAAGTGAAGTGCTTGAGAAATGACTTCAGTACGGGAGTGTGTCAAACAACTTATTCTACATATATATATTATCCAGCTATCACTACAGGACATGAATCAAACTTTATTGCATGCAGTGACTGTAACTCTTTGGAGTGATGAGTTCATGTATCAACTGATTGAGCCAGACAGTTTCCTTAGAGTGAGAAATGAACTGAAGATGTACAACAAAACTATCCATCTGAATGTGAGCAACGACGCAGTCAACACAATGACAATAACCTTACAACAAACAACCGTTTTGGCAGCTGGCATGATTGTTAGGCCAAAACTGCGTAACAAAAAGGGTTCCATGAATTCTATAATTGAGAAGGTGAGCTGGTGCTTTTTCACAGGGGAAGTTCATGATTCACTTGGCTCTGTGGTCTTATTTAAACTTTGTGATAACTTTGAATTAAAAGTAACAACTCTTCAAGGAAGTTTTTCTGTATACGGTATTAAAGCGTCTCCCTCTTTAGAATTTTGGTTTCAAAAACATTTACCAGATAACACTAACGTATCTTGTGCCGTAAGCTCACCGATGCACCTAAACAAACAAGATAAGAAAGTGAAGCGAGATGTCTATGGCGTAACACACACTTTGGTATTTCCACGGAGATATGTTGAAATATACATAGTAGTAGATCATGCTTTCTACCAGTCGCTGAATAGGTCAAAAGAAAAATGCCTAGAATATGTAACTGAGATGATCCAACAAACTAACTTATACTATCGAACAATGAATATTACTTTTGTCATATCAGCTGTGGACATACATGTCAGAAGAACTAACTTTTTAAAGTTTAGTCAGAAAAAAAACTCCTCGAATGTTGATGCTGGTAGTCTGCTAATTAAGTTTTGTAGAAAGACTGAACAAATTATTCAAGCAGAGTTCGTACCTGATGCATTTCTATTGCTAAGTGGCCGTAAACTAGACAAATTGGTAATCGGCAAAGCTTATACATCTCAGATGTGTGTTGTCAGACAGAATTGTGCTGTGATTGGTGCCAGATCATTGAGTGTACCAGCCCATTATTCATCTTTTATCTTGGCTCATGAGCTTGGACATCTTCTAGGACTTGGCCACATTGAAGATCGAAAGTCTGAACATGTCTGCGCTTGCAACTTGGATCCACCCTACCGATGCATAATGGATAAATACTGTAAGTTTGAAATAATTTTTGTGTCAAACTTATTTAACACTATTACATAAGAGATAGATGATTAAAGCATTGTTGTATGTTGTTATTACTGGCTCAATACTTTCAACTTGAAAAACCATAAGGTTTGTCAAATCCTATACAATTTGAAGTTATTATTTTCACCATGGTCTTTACTTCACTGTTGAATGATTTGAGGTCAGGTTTGTAGCTGTCCAGACGCAAAGAAGTTTGCTATGTCAACAAACAAAATTAACCACCATAACAGACCCTTCATTTCTAATCACTTAGGTCACAGGCCTTTTGCCTTAGGCCCGGTAACAATGGTTTTCCAATTTCAAACCAGCAAAAGTTGCATATTTTAGTTCAGTAGACTAAGAGGTTCATAAATAATTGTAAAATATTGCAGTAGATCTTGGTGATGAGTGATATTTATTTACTTTCGATCCCCTGTGGACTTTGCTGCTACCCCCTGACCCGCTACTACCCTCAAATACCTACCTACCCTTCTCAGCAGCTTGCCCTCGTACCTTTTGACAGTGATGAAACACCCTATTGTAATGGAATTGCATAGAGCAGCCTTGGGATGGTACAGCGTGCTACTAGAGTAGTAGTTACACTTGAGCCAGTGGTGGCTCGCAAGTGCTGAGGTAGACAAGATCTTGCTTGTCTAGTGGATTAGCGCAGTACATTGCCAGGCGGAGCAGACAATCCAATGACCCTAAGATGAGTCAAGATCAGGCGCTAAGGATTGCAGCTGTTGGACTGATGGTTTGATGACAAAGGATAATGCTATTACTAACACTTGAACATTTGGTGGCTAACCAGTTCAATGTGCAGTTTTCTACGTATATTTAACCTATCGCCTTATGTATCCCATCTGTATTGCACAAGCTGTTTCTCTAGCCAATCATATTTAAGTGTTTTCAACTGCTATCTTTTCCTATAAATAGCGAGGCAGATCGCTCTACGCTCAGAGTTGATTTAGATTTACTACGAGTTAGTTAGAACTTGTTTTAGCTCAAGCTGAGGTAGTGTTTGGTCTCTAAGAGTATTCAGCGATTGCTTGTATCGTCTTAGTGTGTGATCTAAGCAAATTCAAGTTACTGTACGCTTGTGAGGACTATTTTTGTCCGGCAAGCTTTTGTTTTTTACTTATAAATTATTATTGAGTTTGCATACCTTGTTCACCGGATCTGTTTGCTATACACATCTCCTACAACAGAGAGCCTATACTGCCATCTTGTAGCACCTGCTGTTTGTATATAGTACCTTCTACGCTAAAGAGACTTTACTACCGTACCGGTAGCACTTGGTAGTTATATTAAATGCCTTCCACAGAGAGCCGATGCAACCAGTCTACTTGCACTCTGCATCACCATTTCGTCAATACACACAATACAGTCAACACCTAACAGTGTAAATGAAAAGTTATTTAAGCTCACAACGAAAAACTTTACACTGTTATTGTCTTTATTGCTATGAGTCATGTTTCCTTGGCACTGTTCTCATTGGAAATAAATCATTTTATTGATAACGTCCATATCAGCCACCAAAGTACTAGTCTATAATTAAACAGTTAGGAAACCGAATACATTTAGCCGTATAGCAAGCTCTGCAGCGAAGTATGGGGACACTGACCACACAACTAAGTAAAAATTACTACTAGCCAAAAAAAGCGCAACCTAAGCCAGGCAGTCCAGCATGGAAACAATGATGCAGCCAGCCTAAGCAACCCATAAAGTAGAAGATGACCAACTCAGAAAAACACAGCCTAAAAAATTGCAACTCCTGAATAGAGAGTACTAGCTTCCCCTTGGACAGATTGGGCCGACTAACTTAATGAAATGAAATCTACCATGTGTCTGTTATCTTACCGGATTGATTTATTATTTTAAAGATCCGTATTTAGTATCATTAGTAAATTGCATTTATATCGCCATGTCGCTAGTGGACCCTAATAAGGGGTGCCAGTTCCTCTTGTGTTCCTATAAAAAGAACAAGCACGCCAAGTTTTGCCAGAAATCTTGTGTATCATGGACCTGCCATTATTGAAACTGCTAAATAGATTGCATCATAATACAACTAGCTACACTGAAACTGCCTCAGATTATTCCTAGTCTTGGACTCAATACTGGTCGTAAAAATCTGGGGTGAAGGTTGAGGGATAGCAACCAAGTGGAGAGGGTGTTGAGTGTAATCCCAATGAGAGAGAAAAGGTTGTTGCTAATCCGATTGCTGTTGGGTGCGTAGCGATATTTAAAAATCTACTACAAAATCTTGGCGCAGAAATGTTTCACAAGTTTTTCGGCGTTCTTTCCAGTTTTCCAACATATTTTCAATTATCTCACACATTGTTGCAAAAATTGCACTAAAACACATTTTCCTCAGCAATAAAATTCTGGGATTTGCATGATGATTGAGTGATTTCAGGCCCCTCCCACCCTTCACCACCCTAAAAACCCACTCACACCCCTTACACCCTCAGTAGCAGAGTTTGCGGTACCGTTACAACTCTCCCCCCCCCCCAGGTAGTTACATAGATCCCCCTCAAAAGAGACACTGGGTACCCCGGGCCTGTATCAACCCCGTATCACTCCATATAAATGTATAGTAGCTACCCGGGTCTACCCCGGGTCAGGACCCTGGCCCCGTATCCAAGTTGACTGATTCAGGAAGCCTGTGCCCCTAGGAGCCCGAAAGCCTTAACAGAATGGAGATCGGAGCACTTACCAGGAGCGGAGACTAGGAAGTAAGGCTTCCTAATAAGGAGTGGAAGAGTAGCACCACACTAAAAAGAGCGGGAAGCACATCCCAGTGCTATTTTACCATGTGCATGTATTCTTATTGGTTTGGTTGTTATTGAACTTTGTATCATGTCATATCATTTGTGAATCTTTTATATTACATTATGTTATTGGCTGCGCCTAATAAGCTAATAAGTTTGCCCTTTATCTCCTATGAAAGAAGCAGCTGTGCATTGTAAGAGGCAGAAGTTGAGTCAGTAGTGATAATACCCTTATATTTCTATTGCTAAATACATTATGGAATTAAATGTTTACTTGATAAAGCTATAGTAATGTTGGGGTCGAGGACCCCCTGCAAGTTGTTAAAGTCTATTTGGATAGACCCGAAGTGTGAGGAGAGAAGGAGAGGATTCCGTTGTGTCGGTGATAGAGGACAGAAATCTGTAACGGGATTCATCTGTTTGATAATGTAGTTGATAGACTCCTCCATTTCAATGTCTCAGTCTGTACAATTATCTGCTTTTAGATAAGGAAATCTTGAATAAATCCAATAATGATACATTATCTTTACGCTAGTTTAATAGTTGGTTGCATTGTTTTCTGTTTGCAATTCACAAGAGTGTACTGTTGGAGATTTGTGTGCTAACTGGCAAACTCATTCTTGTTTGTAAAACCTTGCCACAATACTCTTCCTACAGTTGTCTACTCGTCTCTATACTCCTTCCCACCGTACCCTTGTCTCAATTGTCCAGTGCTTCCTGCCTTCTTTGTATAAAGGGAGGAAAAGCGGTGATTATAATTCAAGAAACTAAATTCAGAACTTATAAGTTGTAGTTTCTTAACTTGTATTAAACCCGGGGTCCTTATATAGAGTTATAAGGCAGTTGAGCAGACTCTATATTGACTCTGTATAGCTTAGGGGGTTCTTCTATATGTTTATACAGTCACTGCAGCAGCTCTCGGAGTTCTGATTCACTTTGTATCGCTACAATATATAGGCATGCTGAGTCCTGCAGTTTATTTATAATGGGTATTCAATCAAAGCTGCACTACATGAGACACTAGCAAGCAAATTGAGGTGCATGAGAAAAAACTGTACTTGCCTTGACTGGGATTGGGTAACTGACACTGAAGGACAAAATTCACCTTTAGTACAACTTACGATAGAGCTCTCTAACTCGTATCGTATTCCTGTGTTTCATCTTTTTGGTGCATTATGTTTACTGGTTCTCTGACGGATTAACCCCCAATAAGGAAAACACAGTTTCTCTTGATGTTAAATAATGCAAACAGCTCAGTTTATTGTAATCCGAAGTTGTGATATATTGTGCCGCTAACTATTTTATCGTTAAATAAATTGTTCAACTTTGCCTTGAAAAGTGAACGAAACTGAGTGAGAGAAAAAATAGCAGAAAGCATTTTGTGTTCACCCAAAGAGAGCAAGCCTTGCTCAACAATAAAAAGGAAATATTTAGAAGATCGAAAACTACATGTGAAAATCGTTGACTCGTATATTGTTGAGGAAGTTTACAGCATGCACACTTATTCAATATCTAGGCATGGATAACAGTCGGTTAAGATTGTCATTGTTTAAAACTATGTAATGCTTGTCTTCAGCCATAAAGTTAAGCACCAGCTAACATGGCATCCTAACATGCAGAGACTCACTCCTCACAGGATGACGAACACATCCCCATTCGTAAGGGACCTACCCTCCACAGAACCTAAGCTACTCATCTGTATCCTCAATGTTTTACCTGCCGAGGAATCAGAGTCCCAGCAGCTCGAAGGTACGACTTTAAAGAGGTTTAGTGGATGTCATTTAAACCTCACCAGTGTTACGGGCAGAAAAATGCATGCTGAAACTTCACCCTCAAACTGGCTAAACCATCCCTACTGTAGTTCCAACACCCTCAGGCTGACCAAGTGAAAGTATCGGATCACTTTTAAACTATGACAAACTTTTGTGTCATCGGGTGTTTGAGGCTGCACATGCAGTGGATAATATATCAAAAAGGGAACAAAAAACTGACAAATTACATTCGCTGGATGAAACAATTGCATTTACAATGCGATCGCATGTCTCACCAGCTCATGATTGGTACCAGAAAATTCAGTGTTAAACAGAAACTCCTTTATACATTTTAAACCCTCTTTTCATCCCCCGTTCTCTACAGAGCTTTCTCAAAAATCTTAATATTTCCTTGGCCCAGCAAGGAACCAGAGGGGTGAGTGAGAAAATGAAAATCCAAGCAGACAAACCTGAACGCATTCTGACCAACTCAATTCATACGCAGAAGTTAGATGCCCTAACAAGAGTGGTAAAGTTCCAAGCCAAGAAAAGAGCGGAAAAGTAGCCAAGCATACTTTGCCATGTGCTCACTGCTGTGAATGGATTGCCTTGTTTACCAAATGTATATTATTTGTTTTGATTGGTGTATTATTGTCATTGTATTGTAGTGTTTTTCTATCGTTAGTTACACCACCGACACAACGGCTTCCATGTACTCCTTGATTATGCTAATAATGTCCAGACAAACGACAAGCGTGTTCCTTGTTAATAATGATACTTTATTATTAACATTCTATTTAGCAAGATACAATGATTACTGCAAGTCATACATAACGACTCTACAATAACCCACAATAACTTCTGCCCTCCTGATCTCCAACAATTCCTTTTATAGGAGAGACCAGGAAGGCACACTCCCTTATTAGGGTAAACCAATACAATAGTTTCTTACAAGTCACTAACAAATAATAATAATTAAGACATAAATGCATGCACTATTTTAGTTGACTGTCTTAGTAGCTCCTAGGCTCCTCCTCTGTAAGCTTGGTTCCTACTTTGCTACTCCTCTTCTTGTATAGCTCCATTAGGCTGTTTAGATTCCTTGTTCACTCAGGCTTATCCTTTGGCGGCCATATATGCCCGGCTAATCTCCGAATGGTGGCCATATATGACCGAGTGAATCTCCGAATGACTCATCAGTGTAGTGGGTGGCTGGGCATGCATTATAAGTTAGTAGTTGCACAGCTTGATCTAGAAGCATCCATAAAAACACCTAAGCTGTGCAAGGGGAATGGGTTCTATTACACTTTTCTGGGGTGGCAAGGGTGCAGGGTAGGGGGGGGGGGGGTTGAGGGGGAAGGAAGGGGCTGGGGTCACTGATGTTACACAAATCTCCCACAGTATTACATGATTGGTTCACCCTAATGAAGGAGTGAACTTTCCTCTGACTCTTTTATAAAAGGAAGTTTATCTGCGCATTGAGAGCAGAAGTCTTGAGGATTTTGTGAAGTATTCTACTTTGTAATGCTAAATGGATTAGATTAAATAAAGTACTATTCATAGAAACTCTGTTATTGTGTGTCTGGGTCGAGGACCCCGTGAGGTTGGCAACGTCAACTTGGAGTGGACTACGAATTAGTGAAAAAGGTTTCGAAGTGATACCGTTGTGTCAGTAGTAGAAGGAACAAAAACTACCACAGTATTTCTTTGGCAGCATTTTAATAAATACTAAACTCATTGTCACTTTCAAAAGTAGAACATCCTCTGACAAATACCAATATTGTCATGACTATTAGGGCTTTTTGTTTCAGACTCAACAAAGCATTATCTAAATTTTCACTCCCACTAACCATTTTATTTCCCCTCAACGCTATCTGCTCCACATCTTCTTCTCCCAAGATCTTGCCTGTCAATAGCAGTATAATAATACAAAACTTAATTTTTATACATCAGTCAAACAACAACCAGATTCCTGATACAAAACCAAATATAAACAACTGCTGAACAATAAATGCTCTGATACTAACTATAACCGTATGCAATATAAAAACACTACAATAAATTGCAATAACCAACACCTGATGCACACTAAAAGGTACCTAGATGATTTCAGTGGGCACCTGGTGCTCAAAAATACACTTGGAACCAGGAGAACATGATTGTCCCTAGACACCATGACACAGATCTTCTCTTATTATATTACTTGCAATCATTGGTTGTAATTGTTTCCATAGTGGCTGATTACTTGTGACAACTGATGTGGTTGTAATTATCCATTGAGTCGCAATTGGTATCAGATTCATAGTACAGTGCAGTAGGAACCGTAGTTGCTGGAACCTTGTTGCTTGATGGGACTACAGTTAGTGCTGGAAATTTAGCTGGAGTTGTGGGAGCATTTCTATATACTCTGAGATAACCTGAGGTTTTATTGATTCTGTCTGCAAAAATTTGTTCACCGCGTCTGCTAAGGCAAGCTCTGTTAAAGTGCCTTGATAAAGCTTGATGAAAAGTTTGTGATAACAATTAGACTGTCCGCATAATCAAGAACTCCTTCATGACGGCTGGCGATTGTTTGAGATAAATCTAATTGAAAACATACATTTTTTGTCATTGGGTATGTAGTTGATGAGAGATTTCTATAATTTTTCAGACAATTCATAGATCCATGTGTTTCGCAAATGAATTAGAGGCCAAACTTTGTTTCAAAACAGTTTCTTCAGACTCTAGCAGGTTCCACAGAGCATATCATTATCCATATCAATTTTTCAGCGTTTGGTTCAAAAGTCATGCTACAATTTAAAAGTTTCAAGTACCAAGCGTTTCGCTTTCACAATCCCAAGTCATTGGAGATAAAATAAATGTTACAGTTTCGACCATGACTTAAAGAACAAAATGAAACTACAGCAAGACAAATACAAAGAGATCTAAAATTTTTGGTGGTTATTGACCGAAAACCCACCTGTAACACTTCAATACGTATCAATCATCTCCATGTGTGCAGAACATTTGAGTTACAGCTATCCTCCTCATATGCTCAACATAACACACTGAGGGAAATTTAATTTTGCAATGTCCTCTGATTTTAGAAACTCAAATACACCCGAATCACTTCTTTTACACTTTCGGCATCAGTAATGGTCATCTTCAGTTCGTTATTAGTAGAACAACGATGTCTCTCACATGAAGAGTATAGAACTTCGCAATCTTGCAACATTGGATTAATCTAACATGGTGCATTGTAGTTGAACTCACATAGTTATCCATTTAAAAAGAGTTCAGTGTTTTTTGTAGGTTCTTTTGCATCATCTTTGTCTTCCAACAGTCAATTTTCTTTACTTTGTCCCTATTTGTTGGACTGTTCCGCTATGAGACCTTTGTCAATTCTTGGTTTTTATAAATCCAAAAAGCAAGTTCAGGTACAGATACTCTGCACTGCAAAAAGTCAGAAGAGTCAATATTATTGTTAAAATCCCGACTTTCATTTGTCTATTTTCCAATCTGAGAATAAAAGTGCGAAGTATAAAATATCATCTTTTGTCAAAGCCCACCGATGCCCCATCAACGATGTTTCGTTAGATGATTCTATTAGATTAGAAGAAAATTTATTATCTCAAAAGTGTTTGCGACTTGCCCCTCAACTCCTGACGGTCTTTGATTGATGATAGTTTTATCGTTTGCACATAAACAACTCATAGTATCTTCACTCTCTTTGGTTCTTGTTGTAGATATTTGAAGCGTCTATCAAAAGTGATCACTGAAATTTAAATCAATTTCTATCTTCACTTGACACAACAAACTTGGGAATAGGTCAATTGGAATGCACCGAGTTATTTACAAATTGAAATATCCTCCAACCCCGCCAATTTAGAAAGCCACCAGACATTGGTTTACATCCAATAGCTTGATTGTTCCATTCCAAATCCAAAACAGAAGTACATCAATGCGATCTGTTTTGCATTGGATGTTTAGCCAAACTGAAATAAAATGCAAAGTAAAATACTTCCTTGATGATGCATTTGATCAAATAAGGATACAATCACTACAGAAGATCTTAAGCAAGAACGCTTTAAACGAAGCTGTCAAAACCACAGGCACAGACGCGATTCTCTATAAGTTATTTTGTTTTTCGCTAATGCTTCATTGCCACTGAATGCCATCGGGGTAGGATATCGTCTCTGTTTAGGTTTAAGTATTAGTGATAACTCTTGTTTTGTTATG
>CALYOO010000135.1:34848-65219 GCA_945261195.1 Cryptosula pallasiana
TTGCATACGGTTATAATTAGTATCAGAGCATTTATTGTTCAGCAGTTGGTTATATTTGGTTTTTTTATCAGGAATCTGGTTGTTGTTTGACTGATGCATAAAAATTATATTTTGTATTATTATACTGCTATTGACAGGCAAGATCTTGGGAGAAGATGTGGAGCAGATAGCGTTGAGGGAAATAAAATGGTTAGTGGGAGTGAAAATGTAGATAATGCTTTGTTAAGTCTGAAACAAAAAGCCCTAATAGCCATGACAATGTTGGTATTTGTCAGAGGATGTTCTACTTTTGAAAGTGACAACGAGTTTAGTATTTATAAAAATGCTGCCAAAGAAATACTGTGGTAGTTTTTGTTCCTTCTACTACTGACACCACGGTATCACTTCGAAACCTTTTTCACTAATTCGTAGTCCACTCCAAGTTGACGTTGCCAACCTCACGGGGTCCTCGACCCAGACACACAATAACAGAGTTTTTATGAATAGTACTTTATTTAATCTAATCCATTTAGCATTACAAAGTAGAATACTTCGCAAAATCCTCAAGACTTCTACTCTCAATGCGCAGATAAACCTCCTTTTATACAAGAGTCAGAGGAAAATTCACTCCTTCATTAGGGTGAACCAATCATGTAATACAATGAAAATAATACACCAATCAAAACAAATAATATACATTTGGTAAACAAGGCAATCCATTCACAGCAGTGAGCACATGGCAAAGTATGCTTGGCTACTTTTCCGCTCTTTTCTTGGCTTGGAACTTTACCATTCCTTGTTAGGGCATCTAACTTCTGCGGATGAATTGAGTTGGTCAGAACGAGTTCAGGTTTGTCTGCTTGGATTTTAATTTTCTCCCTCACCCCTCTGGTTCCTTGCTGGGCCAAGGAAAAAATAAGTTTTTTTTAGAAAGCTCTGTAGAGAACGGGAGATGAAAAGAGGGTTTAAAATCTGTAAAGGAGTTTCTGTTTAACACTGACTTTTCTGGTACCAATCATGAGCTGGTGAGGAATGCGATCGCATTGTAAATGCAATTGTTTCATCCAGCTAATGTAATTTGTCAGTTTTTTGTTTCCTTTTTGATATATTATGCACTGCATGTGCAGCCTCCAACACCTGATGACACAAAAGTTTGTCATAGTTTAAAAGTGATCGGATACTTTCACTTGGTCATCCTGAGGGTGTTGGAACTACAGTAGGGATGGTTTAGCCAGTTTGAGGGTGAAGTTTCAGCATGCATTTTTCTGCCCGTAACACTGGTGAGGTTTAAATAACATCCACTAAACCTCTTTAAAGTCGTACCTTCGAGCTGCTGGGACTCTGATTCCTCGGCAGGTAAAACATTGAGGATACAGATGAGTAGCATAGGTTCTGTGGAGGGTAGGTCCCTTACAAATGGGGATGGGTTCGTCATCCTGTGAGGAGTGAGTCTCTGCATGTTAGGATGCCATGTTGGCTGGTGCTTAACTTTGTGGCTGAAGACAAGCATTACATAGTTTTAAACAACAACAATCTTAACCGACTGTTATCCATGCCTAGATATTGGATAAGTGTGCATGCTGTAAATTTCCTCAACAATATACGAGTCAAGGAATTTCACATGTAGTTTTTGATCTGCTAAATATTTCCTTTTTATTGTTGAGCAAGGCTTGCTCTCTTTGGGTGAACACAAAAGGCTTTCTGCTATTTTTTTTATCACTCAGTTTCGTTCACTTTTCAAGGGAAAGTTGAACAATTTATTTAACGATAAAATAGTATATCACAACTTCGGACTACAATAAACTGAGCTGTTTGCATTATTTAACATCAAGAGAAACTGTGTTTTCCTTATTGGGGGTTAATCCGTCAGAGAACAAGTAAACAAAATGCACCAAAAAGATGAAACACAGGAATACGATACGAGTTAGAGAACTCTATTGTAAGTTGTACTAAAGGTGAGTTTTGTCCTTCAGTGTCAGTTACCCAATCACAGTCAACGCAAGTAGAGTTTTTTTCTCATGCACCTCAGTTTGTTTGCTAGTGTCTCATGTAGTGCAGCTTTGATTGAATACCCATTATAAATAAACTGCAGGACTCAGCATGCCTATATATTGTAGCGATACAAAGTGAATCACAACTCAGAGAGCTGCTGTAGTGACTGTATAAACATATAGGAGACCCCTCTAAGCTATACAGAGTCAATATAGAGTCTGCACAACTGCCTTATAACTCTATATAAGGACCCCGGGTTTAATACAGCGTTAGAAACTACAACTTGTAAGTCCTGAATTTAGTTTCTTGAATTATAATCATTGCGTTTCCTCCCTTTATACAAAGAAGGCAGGAAGCACTGGACAATTGAGACAAGGGTACAGTGGGAAGGAGTATAGAGATGAGTAGACAACTGTAGGAAGAGTATTGTGGCTAGGTTTTACAAACAAGAATGAGTTTGCCAGTTAGCACACAAATCTCCAACAGTACACTCTTATGAAATGCAAACAAAAAAAACAATGCAACCAACTATTAAACTAGCGTAAAGATAATGTATCATTATTGGATTTATTCAAGATTTCCTTATCTAAAAGCAGCTAATTGTACATACTGGGACATTGAAATATAGGAGTCTATCAACTACATTATCAAACAGATGAATCCCGTTACAGATTTCTGTCCTCTATCACCGACACAACGGAATGCTCTCCTTCTCTCCTCACACTTTGGGTCTATCCAAATAGACTTTAACAACTTGCAGAGGGTCCTCAACCCCAACATTACTATAGCTTTATCAAGTAAACATGTAATTCCATAATCTATTTAGCAATAGAAATATAAGGGTATTAGCACTACTCACTCAACTTCTGCCTCTTACAATGCACAGCTGCTTCTTTTATAGGAGATAAAGGGCAAACCTATTACCTTATTAGGCGCAGCCAATAACATAATGTAATAGGAAAGATTCACAAATGATATGACATGATACAAAGTTCAATAGCAACCAAACCAATGAGAATCCATGCACACAGTAAGATAGCACTGGGATGTGCTCCCTGCTCTTTTTAGTGTGGTGGTACTCTTCCACTCCTTATTAGGAAGCCTTACTTCCTAGTCTCCGTTCCTGGTAAGTGCAAGGCTCCGCTCTCCATTCTGTTAAGGCTTTCGGGCTCCTAGGGGCACCGGCTTCCTGAATCAGTCAACATGGATACGGGGCCGGGGTCCTGACCCGGGTAGCTACTATACGTTTATATTGAGTGATACGGGGTTGATACAGGCCTGGGGTACCCGGTATCTCTTTTGAGGGGGATTTATGTAACTACCTGGGGGGGAGAGTTCTAACGGTACCCGCAAACTCTGCTACTGAGGGTGTAAGGGGTGCGAAGGGGTTTTTAGGGTGGTGAAGGGTTGGAGGGGTCCGACATCAATCAATCATCATGCAAATCCCACAATTTCATTGCTGAGGAAAATCTGTTTTAGTGAAACTTTTGCAACAATGTGCCAGAGAATTGAAAATATGTTGAAAAATGGGAAAGAACGACGAAAAACTTGTGAAACATTTCTGCGCCAAGATTTTGTAGTCGATCTTTAAATATCGCTACGCACCCAACAGCAATTGGATTAGCAACAACTTTCTCTCTCATTGAGATTACACTCAACACCCTCTCCACTTGGTTGCTATCCCTCAACATTCACCCCAGATTTTTGCAACCAGTATTGAGTCCAAGACTCGGAATAATCTGATGCAGTTTCAGTGTAGCTAGTTGTATTATGATGCAATATATTTAGCAATTTGAATAATGGCAGGTCCATGATACACAAGATTTCTGGCAAAACTTGGCAAGCTTTTTCTTTTTATAGGAACACAAGAGGAACTGGCACCCCTCATTAGGGTCCACTGCGACATGGCGGTATCAATGAAATTTACTAATAATAATAAATACGGATCTTAAAAATAATAAATCAATCCGGTAAGATACCAGACACATGGTAGATTTCATTTCATTAAGTTAGTCGGCCCAATCTGTCCAAGGGGAAGCTAGTACTCTCCATTCAAGAGTTGCAATTTTTTAGGCTGTGTTTTTCTGAGTCGGTCATCTTCTACTTGATGGGTTGCTTAGGCTGACTGCATCATTGTTCCCATGCTGGACTGCCTGGCTTAGGTTGCGCTTTTTTGGCTAGTAGTAATTTTTACTTAGTTGTGTGGTTAGGTTGGTTGCATCAGTGTCCCCATTTTTCGCTGGAGAGCTTGCTATACGGCTGAATGTATTCGGTTTCCTAACTGTTTAGTTATGGATTAGTACTTCGGTGGCTGATATGGACGTTACCAATAAAATGATTTATTTCCAATGAGAAAAGTGCCAAGGAAACATGACCCATAGCAATAAAGACAATAATAGCGTAAAGTTTTTGTTGTGAGCTCAAATAACTTTTCATTGACACTGTTAGGTGTTGACTGTATTGTGTGTATTGACAAAATGGTGATGCAGAGTGCAAGTAGACTGGTTGCGTCAACTCTCTGTGGAAGGCATTTAATACAACTATCAAGTGCTACCGGTACGGTAGTAAAGTCTCTTCAGCGTAGAAGATACTATATACAAACAGCAGGTGCTACCAGATGGCAGTAATAGGCTCTCTGTTGTAGGAGATGTGTATAGCAAACAGATCCGGTGAACAAGGTGTGCAAACTTAATAATAATTTATAAGTAGGAAACAAAAGCTTGCCGGATAAAAATAGTCCTCACAAGCGTACAGTAACTTGAATTTGCTTAGATCACACACTAAGACGATACAAGCAATCGCTAAATACTCTTAAAGACCAGACACTACCTCAGCTTTAGCTAAAACAAGTTTTAACTAACTCGTAGTAAATCTAAATCAACTCTGAGCATAGGGCGATCTGCCTCGCTATTTATAGGAAAAGATAGCAGTTGAAAACACTTAAATATGATTGGCTAGAGAAACAGCATGAGAAACAGCAAAACAGATGGGATACATAAGGCGATAGGTTAAATGTACATAGAAAGCTGCACATTGAACTGGTTAGCCACCAAATTTTCAAGTGTTAGTAATAGCATTATCCTTTGTCATCAAACCATCAGTCCAACAGCTGCAATCCTTAGCGCCTGATCTTGACTCATCTTAGGGTCCCTGGATTGTCTGCTCCGCCTGGCAATGTACTGCGCTAATCCACTAGACAAGCGTGATCTTGTCTACCTCAGCGCTTGCAAGCCACCACTGACTCAAGTGTAACTACTACTCTAGTAGCACGCTGTACCATCCCAAGGCTGCTCTATGCAATTCCATTACAATAGGGTGTTTCACCAGTGTCAAAAGGTACGAGGGCAAGCTGCTGAGAAGGGTAGGTAGGTATTTGGGGGTAGTAGCGGGTCAGGGGGTAGCGGCAAAGTCGACATGGGATCGAAAGTAAATAAATGTCACTCATCACCAAGATCTACTGCAATATTTTACAATGATTTATGAACCTCTTAGTCTACTGAACTAAAATATGCAACTTTTGCTGGTTTGAAATTGGAAAATCATTGTTACCGGGACTAAGGAAAAAGGCCTGTGACCTAAGTGATTAGAAATGAAGGGTCTGTTATGGTGGTTGATTTTTGTTTGTTGACATAGCAAACTTCTTTGCAACTGGACAGCTACAAACCTGACCTCAAATCATTCAACAGTGAAGTAAAGACCATCCATGGTGAAAATAATAACTTCGAATTGTATAGGATTTGACAAAACCTATGGCTTCTCAAGTTGCAAATAGTGAGCCAATAATAACAACATACAACAATGCTTTAATCATCTATCTTCTATGTAATAGTGTTAAATAATTTTGACAGAAAATTTATTTCAAACTTACAGTATTTGTCCATTATGCATCGGTAGGGTGGATCCAAGTTGCAAGCGCAGACATGTTCAGACTTTCGATCTTCAATGTGGCCAAGTCCTAGAAGATGTCCAAGCTCATGAGCCAAGATAGAAGATGAATAATGTGCTGGTACACTCAATGATCTGGCACCAATCACAGCACAATTTTGTCTGACAACACACATCTGAGATGTATAAGCTTTGCCGATTACCAATTTGTCTAGTCTACGGCCACTTAGCAATAGAAATGCATCAGGTACGAACTCTACTTGAATAATTTGTTCAGTTTTTCTACAAAACTTACTTAGCAGACTACCAGCATCAACATTTGAGGAGTTTTTTTTCTGACTAAACTTTAAAAAATTAGTTCTTCTGACATGTATGTCCACAGCTGATATGAGAAAAGTAATATTCATTGTTCGATAGTATAAGTTAGTTTGTTGGATCATCTCAGTTACATATTCTAGGCATTTTTCTTTTGACTTATTCAGCGACTGGTAGAAAGCATGATCTACTACTATGTAGATTTCAACATATCTCTGTGGAAATACCAAGGTGTGTGTTACGCCATAGACATCTCGCTTCACTTTTTTATCTTGTTTGTTTGGGTGCATCGGTGAGCTTACGGCACAAGATTCGTTACTAGTGTTATCTGGTAAATGTTTTTGAAACCAAAATTCTAAAGAGGGAGACGCTTTAATACCGTATACAGAAAAACTTCCTTGAAGAGTTTCTACTTTTAATTCGAAGTTATCACAAAGTTTAAATAAGACCACAGAGCCAAGTGAATCATGAACTTCCCCTGTGAAAAAGCACCAGCTCATCTTCTCAATTATAGAATTCATGGAACCCTTTTTGTTATGCATTTTTGGCCTAACAATCATGCCAGCTGCCAAAACGGTTGTTTGTTGCAAGGTTATTGTCATTGTGTTGACTGCGTCGTTGTTCACATTCAGATGGATAGTTTTGTTGTACATCTTCAGTTCATTTCTCACTCTAAGGAAACTGTCTGGCTCAATCAGTTGATACATGAACTCATCACTCCACAGAGTTACAGTCACTGCATGCAATAAAGTTTGATTCATGTCCTGTAGTGATAGCTGGATAATATATATATGTACAATAAGTTGTTTGACACACTCCCGTACTGAAGTCATTTCTCAAGCACTTCACTTTTTAGAGTAATCCTTGCTACCTCCATAAACGGAGCTGTTGTCACGCTAAACAATCAACATTGAAATTTTCTCTAAAATTCTCTACATTCAAATGCTTCAGATGCAATAGTTGAAGTTTTATGGCTTCAATAGCTGAGAATTCCCACTGCTGTAGGGGAAAAAAACTGGTGTCGCTTAAATTAGATGTAGATTTTAAATTCAACGAAAAGTGGCATTTTATACATTACTAGCTGTCCAACACATTGAACAATCCAATCAAATTCCTCCTCCCGTGGTCGATACTTCACATGATTGCATCATCCTGAGGTGAGCTCATCATATGTTATATACATGTGCAATGCATTGTGTGAAAAAAGCGAACAGAGCTGAAACCTGGCCTTTTGTAACCCCATTGTAGTACGCAATTGACATATATATAGTGTTGAAAAATCATAATACAATATGCAGATACTAACCAATTCAATGAAGTAATATATCTGCTGTCCGATCGAAACTGCCAAACAATTGTTTATCAGCAGCAATGGATACTCACAAAAAGTGGTTAATTTATATATTCTGGTTGCACAGTACATGAAAATGATGGAACCTCAGCTTGTATAAGGCACTTTCGGATCGAGAACGTCTTTGCCAAAATGGGCGAAATTATCATTTTTCGGCGAGTATAAAACCTGTTTTTTTTAACTATGTACTGAACGGTGGTTTTACCGTTCACGGGGTTGTCCACCATATGAAGTTCTTGATCTGAATGCGTAGAGCTCTACAACATTAAATTGTTTTGTAAATAATGAGCCCTTTTACGTTAAATACAATAACAAGACAAAAGTGATGAAGCCTCAAGTTTCATTTCTAACAACTGTAATAATAATAAATAATAACGAGTCTTGAAGCCTGTTCAAGTTTTTTTTGGACACATTTACTGAGGATGGTGAATTAAAATAAAACTATAATAAATAATTATAGTATAACCAAAAGGAATGACAGTCATTATTATTAATACTACTGTTATTCAAACGATATCATCATTAACATTGTTATAAGTCGTTATAGTTTTTTAATTATTTTATTGTACTCTAGTTAGTAAAAAACAGGTATTCAATTGTTTATTAGCCGAATAGCATCAACTGATAATAAACAATATTGAAAAACGGAAGAAAAGTAATTAATAAAACACATAATAGTTGGTAATAGTTATCAAAATGATTATTTACTTCTTTTTTATAATAGATTACCAAAATTGTGTCACCTTACCATGATGCATATTTTAATATTCACTGCAACGCTACAAAAAAGGAAGAAGATAACTCCGACAAAATAAGCTTTTGATTTTGAGCGGTCATGCATAAAAATTATGCCAGGAATGAACGCCAAAATTGCATTCGGAAGTGCTTTTGCTTGCCATTTTTTTCAAGGCATAGACGTTCCTGATCCAAAAATGCATATAATCTTCTTACCTGGTGTTGCGGCGGGTGAATTGGTCTTAGGTCTCCTGAATTAGATGGTTTCCAACTTCTAAATTGTAGCAGTTTTTAATCACCAAATGAGATTTTCTCCTATGATAATTTTTTGCAATGTCTGGAGCTATGGCAGCTAATTATGTTACAATTTACTCTTGATAGTAATTCCTGTTGCTATTTGTTTGTGGCAGTTACAGAAATAAACATCTTGGAAAATTTCAACCAAGTGCAACCATATACCTTACATCACTGAAGACAATTTACTTCCCATTAAATATTAACTATACATGCAGGTGGTTGATATATCCAAACTGGTTGTATTTGAGTGTGAATATCATGAAGCTGTCAAGCTACATGGACACATTTTTTTTGTTCAGCGGTTGCCAATAATTAATAGCATAATAGCGACTGATGCTGTAGATTTCGTGAAATTTTTTTGTTCATCCTAAAAAATCTTACCAAAACCTTGGTCCCTGTTGACATTTAGCTTGTTGATACTTGAGTTAATCTTTGTTTTGACAATTTTGGTGTTTGAAAGCTCTTTCGCATGATACTGATCTTTTGCAGACACTGGTGTGTAATTTGGTTGGAACTATGGTGGAGAGTTTCACTTCAATTTCATAAACTGGAGAGACAAAATCAAAATTTTACAAAACAAAACGTCGTGAGTTAGCCAAAATTTTAATAAATTTACAAAAAATCATCAAATAAATGGAAATTTCAAGCAATTTTATTACAGTCCTAGTGGATATAGAACTGGTTTTTCTGACAGCCTGCAAGTTGCACAAGGAATTTCCTTAAAATGTCGAAAAGTCAAATAGAATGTTTGCTGGATTAACAACCCATCTATCAGATATGCAAACGAAGATCTGAAGTAATAACATCTTCACATGATACACAGTCTGTGCACAATCATGCTCATCAAGTGCATTTGCTATTTTAATTCAGAAGGGTGAATTGAAATGCGCACTGACCATCATCTACATCCCTTTTATTTAAAATGGAGCTGAGCCTTTGAATACCAAAGAGCTGAACAGACACTTTTTTGCAAAGATGGTAAAAGGGTCAATATTTCAGAATGCCCCATAAAGTAGATCATACAGTTTACAGGTATTAATGTTTTCAACAGAAATATGTATTGAGCACTCAATGAAAATTTTCCAACGTTTCCTAGTATGAAGACATTGTCAATGAGTACACAAACATATTGCCGCAGTTGGATGTTTACGATAATGCCCTGTCCAGTCCTGCCTCACCACCTCTGAGAGAAACAATATCTAAACCACCATGCTTGGGTGTCAGTCAGGCTGCTCATATGCTTGACACCTGCCAACGGATGAAACAGACATCCATTCCAGCGGCTCTTACTTGGAGTGAATGTCCCCCCCCCCCTCAGAAAACTACAAGATAGCATCAGACGGATGCAAGCAAATCCAGTGGAGGATTTTCCACTGACATCCAAAAAAGAGATGCACCTCTTTGAGACAGATGCAATCCGCATACAGACACCCAGAATGGAAACAACCATATAGGATACTCATCAGGCTGTAGAGAGTACTCAGCCACACGCTTGAAGCAACATGTTTTGGTCGAGATGGGCTGAAAATGTGGACTCGAAAGACAAAACGAGGTTTTCCCCACGCTGGCTGCACCCCTGCAATGGAGAGAGGGGAGCCCTGCTGCTGGAAAGAGGCAGCTGCCCTTCAGTCATCTAACCCCTGCAAAGAAATGAAAAGTTAAAGCCAGCAAGCACAGTACAGAGGCATGCCAGAAGAGCGCTCAATTGTGTCCAAACGGGAATTCCCGCCACCCCACTAATGGAGAGACTAGGAAAGCAGGAAAAGCACTAAAAAAAACTTTCAAAAGAGCTGCGAGCCATGTCATGTTTTTTTCAAAAGAACCCCCAGGACCTCCGACCAGTTCCAATCAACAGATTTACTGTACCAAACCCAATGAAGGAGTCAAAAAATGGCATGAAACCTCAAGTACACCAACATTTCCGGCACAGGTGGACAGGGTGAGCCAAAGTTGTGAACAACGTTGCAGCATAGACCAGCCACTCGTACCTAACCGTGACAGTGACAGAACAATCCCCCAGCTAGTCCTGGCCTCTAATCAGTGCATAGAGCTTGAGGACTGTCCATCAGCCAACTATGCAGAGAAAGAGTTACTAGCGATGCCCATAGCAGAGCTGTATAGAGACCCCCCCCCCCCTCATTACCAGGCAGTGGAGACACCGGAGGAAAATTTGCTGCAGGATGCATACCTCAAAAACTACCCACTGCCCAACTCTACTGAGAAAGAAGTACCCCCATGGTAACCCACAAGTTAAGTAAAGGCCAGGCTGCCTCCATAAGTGAAGTCAGCGACGAAGCCACACCTACTAGTACAGAGACAGAGGAAATGCAGACACAAAGGACTAAAGGAGCACCAGGTGATTGTCATTGTTTAAGACAGTGCCAACAGAGGAAGCCTGTTGTGGCAGCTAAGAGTGACGGTCGACAGCTTCCTGACCACCAGCCTTAGTGCACCATAGCACTGTGCACTACACCCCAGCATGGGCTGTAGTTGGCATCCTTACGGTGCTAAAAAAGGAAAGAAGACGTTGGCATTCTGCTGAGAGGAGATAACGTTCTCCACAAATGACAATACAAAGCATCCTACTGACAGGAGAACTTCCAGGGCCACTGTATCCCAACAAGTCCACTTCAATGCAAGCAAATGGTTGCAGAGTTGCATGCGCAAGCTGTTGTGGGAGACACAGTCCTGAGTGGATGTGAAACCAACGGTCACGGGACGTCTAGTGAAGACAGTGGGCCTCTCAGTGGAGGAGAAAATGGAGCTGATTACAGCTTCCCCCTTGATCCAGGGGGAGTTGAGTCATGGGAAGTCACCTGTAAGGGGGACTTGCTCTGGAGAGAGGGGCTATGTCATCACATGGCATAGTACCCGACTACATATATATGTAATCAAGTATAATTATTCTGGGTACAAGAAGTACCCCCACAAATATTATTCTTGATAGGTTGAAAAATAAAGACCAGCGGTGTCTTTAAGGGAGGGAGATATGTAGTAGATTTTAGTGAATAAAAATAGTAAACTAGGTGTTTGCTACACTATCTCCATACCAAGTGCGCTAGAACTTCACTTACAGCTATCGGAAAAATCCTGTGCCAGTGGAAAGCCTTACTGCGCCAGTATGACAGTGTGCACGGCTGGTATTGGCCCCTACTGATCTTGTATGGTGACTCATGGCCGGTCAAAGATGGCCGCCATAGCAGAAGACTTCCAAATCAATTAGGAGCCTACTCTAAGACAAGAACCGGAGATACCCTTCCTCGTATCCGAAGTACTCAAGACCACAAGCTAACCAGAGCCTTGGAACCCTGTAGGACAATCTGATTGAACAGTAGGAGACAAGACTTCACCTACAGCCACTTGGTGCTTAATCCATTCAAACGTTGTACATTGCATTATTGGTTAGTTATTCATATATGTATTCGCATTGGTCTAATTACTTCCTGTGCCTTTACTTTTACATGATTTTATGCTAATTACTTCCTGCCAGCTACCTATAAAAGGGCTGGCATCGTTCATATGCTTTGCATTTATTTCTCATGTCCTGTCAATAACCCGAGTGGATTGCCACTCTAGGATTTCCGTTGTGTAGAAATAAAACCAGTATTCAACTGCACATTGTGTTGTTTGTATAACCAGTATTCAACTGCACATTGCGTTGTTTGTGAGAGCCGTTGGCTCTGTCTATACCAGATGCTTGGGTTGCATTACATAGTTGTCACTGTCGAGCAGCATAGTGTCTCCTCTGGAGAGAGGAATAATATTCGAAAATAGCGGATATCCGTGGAAACCAGACCGGAAACAATATGATCAAAGGAATTTCTTGAAACATAGATCACCAAATTTTCTCTACTTTTTGGGTGTTGATTCATCGGTGTCTCTTCTTTGAACCTACCTCTGTTAGTTAACCAAATAAAAACGATATACCTCTGCTTTGATTGAGTTGATTCAACAGTGTTTCTCCATAAAATCAACAAACTTTTTTTGACCATATATCACTGAAAAACCTCAGCTTTTTCATTGGTGATTAATTGCCGTTTCTTTTTTAAATAAACGTCTGTTCATTAACGAAATATTGTAATAGAGTTGCACAGTGCGGCTATTCCCTCTTCAGCCGGTGATATTATTCCACATACATATCTCTCTTATACTACACTCTAGATGGCTATGCTTGACTACACCCAAGAGTACAGCTGACCTGCCGCTCACACAGCCAAGCTTAAGGATGGATTCCTGCCATGAGTAAACTGGCGCATTACCACGTATCTATATATATTATCATTTAGCATAAATGCTCTAGCCTATTGACTTATGTATTCTTTTGGGCCAGATTATGATTGCTTTTTTGCACCTCTCTGGGGGTATTCTTTCTATCCAGTTTTATGCATATATTTTTCAACTGTATACTTTTCCTATGAATCCTCTTTCATTCAGCCCAGAGGGCAGACATTTAGTAGTAGTTAGAGTGTGAAGTAATTCTCGTGTAGCAAGCGAAATGTTTTGACCAGCTATATATTGAGTCTTCACTCGACCCTTGCCGTCAGTTGCTACCATTCTCCTATTATTTACTTTGTGTCAAGCCTTCAGTTTTGTGCGAAGGATTAGACATTGTTTACTTTTGTTGGTAATAATAGACCATTGTTATCTACAACTCTGTGATATCTGTGAGGCCAGGTGCCTGAACACAGTTGTGCCTGCTATACAGCAGCATCCGGTTGTATCTAGTGCCAGATAAACCACACGGCGTCGTACTGCGTTGCAGTGGCACCCTTAATACAGTGCAGATAAAGCCTGACAGTATAGCCCTCCTTATAGTGCCAGTAACAGTTATCTCCAGTGACAGGGAAAACCAAAGCATTGGTGGCAGCAGTGGGATCATTCTTGTTCTAGCCCCGGCACAACAAGACAAGAAAGCCAATGGCCAAACTAACAATTACTCTTCCACATTTCCCAAAGTATTGGTGCCCCCTCTCTTCATAACAGTGACTGGTAGATCACCCCGCTATTACCCCATGGTTACTGTTTTCCCCTTCCATCAGCACCCTCCTACAGCATGGAGTGAGTGCTGCCCCATTACACTGCATAGAGGAAGAAAGACGTCACCTCCCACCTCACCTTCCAGTATAGTGCGGTCAAGCCACCTTTCCTGCTGAAGAAAGAAGCTCACAGAAGAGGAATAGATGTTCCGTTGTACCTCACCCTGCAGTACAATACATCCAACCTACCTACCTTGTGGAAAAAGAAAGAAGAAATCCCAGTTTATGGCTGCACATAGAGCCAGAAGTGCAGAGCGATTGCCAGCTGGCACCCCTGAAGCAGCGGCTTTAGACAGATTAGCTGATACCCTTAAAGGAGTACTCCAAACCCGCGCAACTGCGCCAGTTTTTAACCCACCTAAGTTCAATGGACAGGGTGATGTAAAATACTTCATTGGCCGATTTCTGGAAGTTGCTGAAGCAAACGGTTGAGACGATAATGCCTCCTTGCTGCACATGAGAGAAGCCCTCAGAGAAGGTGCCCTAGAGTGCAGCAAGCCTAACAACCTTAGGGCTGTGCTCACCGCACTCCGTGCTCATTTTGACCAGACACTCCGTGAGGCGCTACAGAACAATGTCCAGGTAAAGAAAGCTCCAAAAACTTCCCTACAGGAGCACGCCAACAAGGTGGAAAGATTAATGCATGTCGTCAATGGGAACTTGCCAGATGGACATGTGGAACGTCTAGTGCGGGAAACATTTGCCACCACCCTAGGCCACCTGTATCTGCAACGATATTTGTTGGCAGTGACTCCCAGAAGCCTTGAAGAAGCCGTTTGCACTGGAGGTAAATTCCTCCAGATAAGAGCCTTCTCTGACCAAAAGCCACCTATAGTGCGCATATTTGAAGAACATGATGACGAAAGGTATGACGAGGAATACCATCAACCTTCCCTTACCTATTACCATCATTCACATACAGCTGCCGTAGTTACACCGGCTCACAGCGAACTGGATCACCCTTACCCAGTTGCGAGCACCTACCACCACTCTGCTCCTCAATCGGCGCCAGTCTACGAGGATACCATGATGCGGTTGCTCCAGACACTACATGATATGGCCACTGAGATGCAACAATCAAGACAGTGGCAACAGACAGCACATTCACCTGCTTGGATGCAGCCTGCTCCTCAACCTCCTGCTCAGCATCCTCCTACGGTGTACCACCCTCCTCGTGTGATACTTATCACTCCTGTCAGTGAGTGGCCACCTCTTGGAACATCCCGGTCGTCACCCCCACAATGTTGGAGCTGTGGACAACCTGGACACTATAGCAGATATGCTTCATCCAAACAACCAGCTGTCGCCACACCCAGAGAAAATCCGCTGACGGGGAAAAAAGCATCGCCTGCAGTAGCTACCACACCGGCTACCTTAGATAACGCAAAAAGGTGGAAAAAGGAAATGAAGAAGCCAGAGAGAGGTAACCGTGCACCCATTACTCCCCTCAGATAGGGCGCCCCTGCGAAGAAAACAGAAGCGGGCTGAAACGAGTCACGCCAAGCTCCCTACCTCTTCTACCGGTCCCGTGGGATACCATACAAGAAGCTCGCCACCTCATCCTGGTAGGCAACCACACCCTACAAATGATGGCAAGTCACTGTACCGGGAGAGAGAAGCGTGTCCAGAATGAACTAATCATACCATCCTTGCTGAATGCTGGATTTACCACCAGTGCAACTTACCAGCCCCCTGAAGGTCTAGCCTGCCCTCGCTCAACAAGCAGTAGCTGTACCAGTTAGCCAACCGACGGAGCGTGCTACACACTCACCAGTCTGAGTGTTGCCCCCTCCTTCTCGTGCTTACTGAAGTGCAGCCCACCCATGCACATGACTGAAGGGTAGAGAGGCCGTATAGAGTGAGCTATTTCCTTACCGCCAGGTTAGAGAACCAGCCAGTCACGCACCTTGTTGACACCGGTTGTGCTACAAAGCTCTTGTCGAAGCATGTGTTCAACTGTTTGCCTCAGACAGTGAAGAAGAAGATAAAGGAGAGTGGGGTCACATGGAATCATGGCGCACGGTACGCAAATTCCTTTCTACAGAGCGGTGCAAGCAGCCCTACAGCTGAAAGATGTGAGAACAATGGCCACGTTTGTAGTTAGCCATGTAAGTGAAGACACCATACTAGGAATGCCCTTTCTCACTGATCATGAATGCTGCCTAAAGTTCGGTTAACATGCCAAAGTAATCTCATGAGGTGAGATGCGTTTTACAGGCAAGGACGGCGAGTCTGTTGAGGAACAATGACCGGATCTCCCACATTGAACAGCTAAGCATCAATGTAGAAACCCCCACTTATACCAGGTAGCGTGTAGAGTTGCCTGCCCCTTGGCCAGCAATTGTATCACTAATCACCTTCAAGTTTGAGCCATATGTTGTGCCACCTTGACATCAGGGTTCCTGCATCTGATCTCTTTGACCTCCCCCAGCGTCTAGCCAATTTTATCAGATGGTTGCAGAAAGAAGGAGTGAGAATTGATTTCATTCAAAGCGAATCATCCTTGGTGAATAGGCAGAGTATTGAGTTTGCAACAACCAATATAGGGGTGGACATTGGTGTCAAAACATCACAGACACCTCCAACCGCTCGATCAGAACTTCCTCAGTCTGATGCGGTGTCAGGAGGATCGATATCATCCCTTTCACCCAGGAGGAGAAAGTCCAGTTTGGAGCGGTTAGTGGAACCACTAACTACCCCTCCCCCCCCCCATAGCCATTCGCCGCAAGTTTGATGAAAATCGTCCAAGCAGTTTAGCCAGAAATAGTCAAAATGGGCAGGAGTTGTTCCAGCCTCTAGGGGAGATGACTCCAGTTCTTACTCACCATGGAAGCCAGCCAGCTAACAGGCAAGTACAGAAATCAAATGGAAGTGTTGGCCCGCCCACGCATTACAGCCAGTCAGTTGCAACAACCAAAGGAGTGGATTGACAGAATGCATGTAGTCAATTATCCAAGGTAAGGGAAAGCCCTCCTAAGACAGTTCCCACTGAAACCCCTGCAAGCTGGTTGTCAGTAGAAGACAAAGAACCTCTCTCAACCACTTGTCAAGCTCTAACTCCTTGGCATAAAAATCATCCAGTTATCAAAGTTAATGAATTGGACAAAAGTTTAGTCAGGAAATTATCCAATGACAGAAAACTACCAAAATGATTGGTACCAAACCAGAAGTATATTAATTCGTGCTGGGGTATAGCCAACCCCCCCATACCGGACGCTGTTCATGGAAGGACAGTCTAGCAAACATGTTAGAAAAATGTTGAGTTCATACCTTCCCAAAATCCAGAGTAACAGGCGCTCAAATACGGCACCAGTCAGCCAGACCATTGTGAGACATCCACCACCGCATGATTGCCAACAAAGCATGAGTCAAGGACAATGCCTGTTGAGCACGGGAACCGCCATTGCTACACAACTTTCCGAAGCTACAGTACGTGTTTTCACCGCTGCTGACTTTGCTCAACACCTTTTAAACTTTACTATGGATTGCTCTCAGGATGTCTCACCTGTTGAGGACGCCGTTCTTCAGCAAGAAGAGGAAGGATTCTTGATGGAGATCGACGATCCTGAGAACAACCATCAGGAAAGAATTCTGCTTGTCACCACTGTCGACAATCTCCACCTGTTCAGAAGGTTTCTTCTTCGGCACAGCCTCGACGTTCAGCCAAGAGCAGGTTGTCACTCCCTCTTTCAGACCACCAACTAAACAGCTGGATACAGAAGCACAGCTCTTCCAGGGATCCTTTAGCCTTAACGCTTTCTCTCCCCTCCCCGCCAGCTGGATACAAAGTTCCCTCCTCTTCCCTCTGGCAACTGGTGGCCATCCGCCACACCCGTCACCCGTTCCCCTTCCCACAGCCAGAGTGCTACTGCTACGTGGCCAGTTTCTGCTGCCGTGTCCTCCTTTCATGGTACACCTACCTCACAGCAGGATTTCTCCATACCTTCCCCGGTATGGGACCCTCTCCCAATGACCACCCCCTCCAGCACAAAGCCTAGTTATAGTATGATGACTGTTACTGTCAAGCCAGACACCTCTACTTGTGAACCACACCCCGTTACACGCGAACAGATGTAATCACTGGGAAAGTGTCCTGAGCAAGCATAAAGGAGCCTTTCTCATAGCTGGTCGCTCCGAACAGAACCGTTTTTCCTTTGCCCTGACCACCAGTTCTCTTATCAGACCAGATCTTCCCCCGATGAGAGTTAGGACGGCAAATCTAAAGCTTGTCAAGCAACTTTTCATAGGAGACCTTATACCTACCAGGCATAAAGCTGAGACTACTTCCGTGCTTGCCTCCGCAGCACCCGTTGCTTCCTCTGTAACTGAAGTTGGATCCTCACCCCCTGCTACTCTTCCAGTAATACGGCTAGTAGACGTTGGCGTTCCATCACGTTCTTCCCCCACTATTACTGAAGAAATTACTGCCCCCCATGCCTCTGGCAAGAAGCCGCCTATTTCCCGTCAGCTATTGCAGTGGATAGCTCCTTATACTGAGAAAGCCATACAACGGCAACTCAGGAAGGCCAGACGTAGTACATGTCAGCTGTGTCGCTATAAAGCTAACAATATGGGCCAACTCTCGGTGCATGATCACCAGCATTTCATCGGGTATTTGTGCAAGTGCTGTGAATCCTCCAGCCCCCCTGACAGTGTCTATGGCCATCAAAAGAAGTGGGGTACAGGACCAGAAGACACTGATCATTAGCAACAAATGGGCTACATCTACGCCGTTGAAGGTGAGAGGTTTCCAGCCTTTCGCAGATACCAACACTGGTCACCTTCTGAGAACTTTGGATACTGCGAACCTGCCCAAACAGGCACTGTTGCCCCCTCCGTCCTCTTTTCCCCCGTGGATATGGAACCCCGAAACATAGCTCCTCCTCAACCAGAATTTTCTCCCTCGCAGTCCGGTATCACACCACTGATGTCGATTCCCTTGGCGGGCTACCGTATCCCAAAGGAAAAAAACGCGTACAAAGCCCTGCACCACAGTTGTCCCCAGTTCTGAGGACATGGTCGTACCCCCTTCTCCCCCTGTCTTTACACCCCAGTTTGTGGCAAGAAATGTTCCCCCTTCTGCTGCTCCTGTACCTTCTTTGGCATTGCTGAGTTTGAGAAAGAGCTAGAAGAGCTCAGGGTGAGAGTTGTGACCGGGACTCTGACCGATGCCGAAGTTGAGAGGTTAAAGACGAGAAAAGAGCTGCGGAAGACGGAGATCTCCAACCTGAAGAACATCCAGCAGAATGTACGGGGCTGCCTGTTCTAGACATGGAATTCCTCCCTTCTTCCCCGTGACGCCACACTGATGTGTGCCACACCGTCGTGGTGTGTTGGTTGAATCTCAACCCCATTTTTTCTAGTTGTTTCCCCCCCTGCCGGTTGGCAGGTTTTAACTATATCTACTCTTCACACATGGTCTTGTGCCCGGGACATACTCCATATTCACCCACTGGACTACAGGTTTTGTAGTTGAGAGTCTCTCCGGGACTCTTCTGTATATACTCAAACATATATACTCCCATATTTATCCCCATCCTTTTACTTATCCGGCCACCTTATGCATGTTTAACTATCAGTACGGAAGTACTTGATTGTTGAAGCGGCTTGTGTAATAGATTTGCACAGTGTGGCTATTTCCTCGTCAGCCGGTGATATTCTTCCATGTACATATATCTCTTATACTACATGCTATATGGCTATGCTTGACTACACCCAAGAGTACAGCAGACTTGCCGCTCACATAGCCAAGCCTAAGGATGGATTCCCGCCACTAGTACGCTGGCGCATTAACACGTATCTATATATGTTATCATTTAGCATTAATATGCTGGCCTATTAACTGATGTATTCTTTTTGTGTGAGATTATGACTGCTTTTTTACACCTCGCTGGAAGGGGTTCTTTCTATCCAATTATATGCTTATATTTTCAACTGTATACTTTTCCCATAAATGCTCTCGCATTCAGCTCAGAGGGCAGACATTGAGTAGTAGTTAGAGTGTGAAGTAACTCTTGTGTAGCAAGCGAACTGTTTTGACCAGTTATATGCTGAGTGTTCACTCTAACCTTGCGGTAAGTTGCTGCCGTTTTCGTATTATTTACTTTTTGTTAAACCATCAGTTTTGTGCGTCAGATTAGACATTGTTTGCTTTTGTTGGTATTAATAAACCATTGTTACCTACAACCCTGTGATATCTGTGAAGCCGGTTGCTTGAATACAGTTGTGCCTGCTATACAACAGCATCCGGTTGTATCTGGTGCCAGATAAACCACACGGCGCCGTACTGCCTAGCAGTGGCACTGTTAGTGCATTGCAGATAAAGCCGGACAGCATAGCCCTCCTTGTAGCACCAGTAACGGCTCTATCCAGTGACGGATAATACCAGTAGTAATATATGAGCAGACCTCCCTACCAAATGTTTTTTTTGTGGGTTAAACCCCGGAGTTGATGCAACGGGTTACCGCGTTGAATAGAGTTGCCGAGTTAATATTGTGTGGCATTTAAGTGGAGTTTAAGTGGCATGTAAGTTGTGATTATTTTTTTACTTAATTGGAACTCATATGGCATCTAGATTTTGAATGTATGGCATTCAACTTTTGATAATTTTTTTTACATATATCTAACTCATCTGGTATCTAGATTTTGAATGTATGGCAAGTAGTAATATATGAGCAGATCTCCCTACCAAGTGTTTTTTTGAGGATTACACCTTGGGGTTTAGGCGATGGGTTACGACGTTGAATGAATTCGCCGAGTTTATATTGTATTTCATTTGAGGGGTATTTGAGTGGCATTTGAGTGGTATTTAAGTGGCATTTGAGTTTTGATTATTTTTTTTACTTAATTTGAACTCATATGGCAGCTAGATTTTGAATGTATGGCATTCAAGTCTTGATAATTTTTTTACATAATTATATACATAATTCTAACTCATAGGGTATATAGATTTTGAATGTATGACATTTAAGTTTTGATAAATTTTTTAATTCCTACTCATATGATATCTTGAGAGAGAGGAGAGAGGAGCTACATCTACACTGAATAAATCCGATGATTAAAAATAAAACAATATGTGAATATATACATTTATTGTATAATAAGTAGGGATACATAAAGAGAACATATTAAATATTGTGAGCTTGAAATAGTTCCAATATCATTTCAAATGAAATAGTGGATGATGAGAGATTTTCATCCATTTGTATGTATCTATTGTTGTACTGATGTTATAACTTAGGAAGGGAGACTTCTGTTCTATGTACTTTTGATTCCATAATGAACTAAAATAAAAAGTTATGTATTAGTATAGGATGATTAAACAAAAATGTAAAATAATTACATGAATTTGAATTATAGTTCTTTTTACATTGGTTAGTTAACATTATATAGTAAACGGAAGTAACTCACCAAGTTATATTGTTCGGTTTGTTTTTTCTTGAGCATAATTTTCATCAAGTGTTTTTGATTCTCTCTCTTCTATCTAAAGCAAAACAAAAAAACAATTACTTTATAAATAAATTCTATCTAATTGGAAGTATTACTTATATCAGTTAGTTTACATTAAATAAAAAACACTCACTAGGTTGTGTTGTCTGACTTGCTTTTCTTGAATATAGTTTTCACCAGGGGGTGTTGGTTCTCTCAAAGATGTAGAAGATGTGTTTCCCGCTCCCATTGAAAGCACTAAGACCTTGTTCTCAAGAACCTCATCTGTAGTAAAGTACTTCATCTGGTTGGAATCATCAAGTTTGTTGGATAGGTTTTGAGCCGTTTCTATCGCTTGTAATGCTGTGAATGTGATTATATCATGTCGATGATAACCAAATCTACTAACTTCACGATTTCTTACAAGTATGACTCCTGTTCCAATTCGTTTGACATCGCTAGCATGTTTTTCAGGTATATATAGAACTCCCATCATCAAACCATCGTATTGCAAACATCTGTAGTTTACCAGTAGCGCATCCATCACCACTTCTCCGTTAGGTAATGTTAACTGAGTTGATATTTGAGGAGATTCAAAACTGATTACACTTCCAACAGCAAATTGAGAGAGTGTTGCGATACGAACCATACTGATCAACTGACTAGGTGTTTTTTTTTTTTATTAATCTACTTAGCTGTTTAGCTTCCTCAAGGGAAATATTGGATGAAAAGTTGATAGGGTGAAAGATTGGATGTTTGTCTGAATCGAATCCCATAAAAACCACCAGTTTTGGAACATCCGGTTGTGTTGGAGCTAATTTGTTATAATCCTCATTTCTCACCATGGATCTCACTTGTCGCCTGTTGCCAAATGTTTCGACATTGTAGCGGATAATGCATAAGTTTTTATATACATCCTCAGCTGGTCTTTCGATGGAAATTATCTCGAGAAGTGATGGTGTTTGATTTAAGTGAAGTGGTTGAAACCTTCCAATCATTACTCTGTCATTGGTATCGCAAGAATTGAGCAAACTAGCAGCATTTTTTGACAAGCAGGAAAGATGAGAAAGAGATGGTGCTTTCAAAGTCCAAGCATAGTCAATCGTTTTATTTCTATCCGAATCCCATGGCTTTGGTCGAACTGTTTTCTGTTTCCTTTTTATTATATGTGAATCGGGAGGGATATTTTCTTTATCATCGGAGTATGGTTCGAATGTTGGGAAAAATAAGGTATTACGGTCTTCATTCATATTCAGAGCGTTCAGTGAAAAGTTGGAACTGAAAAGAGAGTAAAAAAATATGTAACAGATGGTTGGAATTTTGAAAAATATTTGAAAAGAATAAACTACCTAGATATTTATAAAATAAACACATAATCAAAACCAAAAATAATTTTTCTGATGTGTTATGGTGAAACTATTTGATCTTTTATTAATATGTTGGAACTGAAAAGAGAGTAAAAAATATGTAACAGATGGTAGGAATTTGAAAAATATTTGAAAAGAATAAACTAACTAGATATTTATAAAATAAACACATGATCAAAACCAAAATAATTTTTCTGATGCATTATGGTGAAACTATTTGATCTTTTATTAATAAGAACAAAATATTAAAACATAAAATTAACTTTTTGAAGTATTATAGCAAATCTAGTTGAAGTTTTCTATCAATATATGTTAAAGAATTATTTAGTGATTCTCACCTTATTGACTGAAAGTCTTTCTATAGTTTCAAGTAAATGTAGTAGTTGGTGTGTAGATGTTGCTTCCTTGCTAGCTATTGTAGAACTGGATGCTTTCTGTGTGAAAACACTGGTTCTTAAATAGCTAAAGCTGTACTAATTAACCCTATGAAACCTTCTTTATAATATATCTATGACTCAGCAGTTTTTTCACGCGATATTCCCGCGAAAGCTTTGGTTTTTATTCGCGTGAAAATTATTTTTTTTACTCCCGCGAAAGCAACGGTTTCATCCCTATTGAAATAATTGTTTTATTCCCGCGAACGCATTGGTTTCTATCCGCGTGGAAATAAAATGTTCATTCCCGCAAAAGCAACGGTTTCTATTCGCGTGAAAATAAACTATTTATTCCCGCGAAAACATTGGTTTGTATTCGCGTGAAAATAAAATATTTATTCCCGCGAAAGCAACGGTTTCCATTCGCGTGAAAATGAAGTATTGATTCCCGCGAAAGTTTTGGTTTGTATTCGCGGGAAAATAAAATTTCTATTCCCGCGAAAGCAACGGTTTCCATCCGTGTGAAAATAAATTATTTATTCCCGCGACAACATTGGTTTGTATTCGCGTGAAAATAAAATATTTATTCCCGCGAAAGCATTGGTTTCCATTCGCGTGAAAATAAAGTATTGATTCCTGCGAAAGCTTTGGTTTGTATTCGCGGGAAAATAAAATTTCTATTCCCGCGAAAGCAACGGTTTCCATCCGTGTGAAAATAAATTATTTATTCCCGCGAAAACATTGGTTTGTATTCGCGTGAAAATAAAATATTTATTCCCGCGAAAGCAACGGTTTCCATTCGCGTGAAAATAAAGTATTGATTCCCGCGAAAGCTTTGGTTTGTATTCGCGGGAAAATAAAATTTCTATTCCCGCGAAAGCAACGGTTTCCATCCGTGTGAAAATAAATTATTTATTCCCGCGAAAACATTGGTTTGTATTCGCGTGAAAATAAAATGTTTATTCCCGCAAAAGCAACGGTTTCCATTCGTGTGAAAATAAAGTATTGATTCCCGCGAAAGCTTTGGTTTGTATTCGCGGGAAAATGAAATTTCTATTCCCGCGAAAGCAACGGTTTCCATCTGTGTGAAAATAAATTATTTATTCCCGCGAAAACATTGGTTTGTATTCGCGTGAAAATAAAATATTTATTCCCGCGAAAGCAACGGTTTCCATTCGCGTGAAAATAAAGTATTGATTCCCGCGAAAGCTTTGCTTTGTATTCGCGGGAAAACAAAACTTCTATTCCCGCGAAAGCAACGCTTTCCATTCGCGTGAAAATAAATTATCTATTCCCGCAAAAACATTGGTTTGTATTCGCGTGAAAATAAAATATTTATTCCCGCGAAAGCAACGGTTTCCATTCGCGTGAAAATAAAATATTGATTCCCGCGAAAGCATTGGTTTGTATTCGCGGGAAAATAAAATTTCTATTCCCGCGAAAGCAACGGTTTCCATTCGTGTGAAAATAAATTATCTATTCCCGCGAAAACATTGGTTTGTATTCGCGTGAAAAATGAAATAGTTATTCCCGCGAAAGCAACGGTTTCCATTCATGTGAAAATAATGCTGATTCATAGCAGTGCAACTTAAGCTATATAAGAAGCACTGTTTTCATACAGAAAGCATTCACTTCATCGTTAGTAACTGAAGGAAGAAGATCTACTACATCATCATCTACTACAACCCTCCTTCTTCATCATTTGAGTTACATAGGAAACAGCTGAAGTTCAAACAACTATGTATATAATTCATCTAATTCAAAGAAAAACAAGTCTTCATTTGTGATGTAAGTATTTATATTTGGTTTTAATTGTAATCAGTTTAAGCGTGAAGACATTTTCTGAACAAAAAACAAGATTATTCACTATTTAAGATATCAAAAAATGCTGTATGTAAGTTTTAATTATGTTTATTCTTATTATTTCAGGGCTTCAAAATGAAAAAAGTACTCCTTTTTCATCCGAATTTTATAGAAAGCAGCTCTCAAGTTCAAACTACTAGGAATATCATTCATTTTAATTCAAAAGAAAGACAAGTCTTCATTTCTGATGTAAGTATTTACATTCTATTACAATAGTAATCAATTCAAGTATATTGAAAAAAAATTGAAACCTTAGTCTTTTTTTTACTTTTTTGCTATAAAGCATTATCATTTTTTTTTAGAATAACAACGAACTAGATCAAAAGGAAAGAACTTTCCAACAAAACTTCAACTTGAGTAATAACTGAAGCTACTACTTGTATTATATATAAATAATGTGTCGAGTAACAAACAACAGATATGTAGCAAACACTATTCATAATGAGAAAAAAGAAATGCGAAAAACTCGGAATTGCTTTGAAAATACTAAAGACTGCACCGAATGGATAGATGATAGTTTACTCGTTACTTCGTCGTTGTTTTTACAACGAATTTTTCCTGATACCACTGCAATCACTTATGTCGTCGCAACTTATCCGGATAATCACTGTAGTCTTTTGTCATTAAAATTACAAAAAACTATTGCGCAACTTTCCCCAGCGGACTTTTTCAAGTTCATTTACAATGAACTCTCTTTTTATGAAAGAGAGGCTTTAATGCTTGATGAAAGTTATCGAAGAAAATCATTTCTTACAAATTGGAGACGAGTAGGTAAACATTGTGGTGAAAACATGGCTGCAGCTGGTTTCTATAACCTTGAAAAAGACAACGCTGTTCGATGTGTTTTTTGCCAAGGGGTATTACTAAACTGGAAGGATGAAGATGAACATCCGATGAAAGAACACGCTAAAAGTTTTCCGTTTTGTCGATTTGTTAGAGGATTTAACACTCACAATCGTCTGTATAGACCTAGGAAACTACTTGCAGATGAAATGAAAAACATCTCAATTGTCAAAAATTATACGATGGAAGAACAAAAGACCAGAAGAGGAGATTTAACTGCAGAAGTATTACCTCTAGGTATATCAATTGATCGTGCTGATACACCACGTTTTGCTACTGAAACATCTAGAGAAGACAGTTTCAAACAATGGAAGGGTAAAGTCTCCATGAAACTCCTTTCCAATGCAGGTTTCTACTATACTAAGTTCGGAGATAGTGTAAAATGCTTCTTTTGCTCAGGTGAACTTAAAGAATGGGAAGAGAGTGATCTACCGTGGGAGGAACACTGTCGATGGTTCCCAGACTGTTATTTTTTACTCGGGAGTAAAGGTGAAGAGTATGTTGAGGATGTTTACATGCGAACGGAAAAAAGGCAAAAGGTGTAAGCGACGGGTTGAAAAATATCGAGAAAAAGTAAAACAAATAACGCACAACAATGACACCGAAGAAATGAAACTTATTTGCAAAAAACTAGGATACAGTCAAAACGATATCGAACAAGTTTTAGTGTTAAATGGAAAACCTTTTGAGCGAATAGGTTTTATGATTGACGCCTTACATATTTTTGAAAATGATTTTACAACTGTTGAGAATTCGTCAACACTGTTAAATAATGATGCTAAATGAATTGATTCGTTAAAAAAAGATAAAGATCAGACTAAGCAAAGCAAACTCGCTCAATGTGTGTCTGAGACGCATGAAAAAAAAAGTAATTGCGAATCATATCTCTCTTCCATGTGGTCATCTCATTTACTGTAGTGAGTGTAAGGAAAAAGCACTTACTGAATGCTCATCAGAAGTAAAACCTTGCCCAATCGATAGTTGTCAGGTTGAAATTAAAGCATTTATGAAGATCTACATGAGCTAGCATAACAATTAACCTCAAAAAAAAGAAAAAGTAATGAATGATTAAATAGGTGTTTCAATTTGAAAACGTATCATTCGCGTTTTGTAATTTAACGGAATAACAACAAATATGTTACGTGTTGAAGACTTTGCTCACCAAGAAGCTTCCGATGCTATAGGACCTAGGACTTTTTTGGCTGAGGTTTCTGATGAAATGTTGAGGATTTATTTTACGGAGGAATGTGTATACTGTGTACTAGGAGGAAGTTTTTACAAGCAAGCAACCAATCTATCGCTACTAAACTGTTACTGTTCACACGTTGATGACGAATGTATCACTTGTAAAAGATATGCTGAAATGGTTGAAGGTGCTACACCTACCAAAAAAGAATTGGGTGATGCTATCGACTGGATTGATAGAAGACAAGTTTTGAAAAATGCTAAAATGGGTTTTTTGGTGCATGATGAATGGATTAATGCTTTTTTGGATCTTTCCACTGATGATTTGAAGTCTCCCTTTTTGTTAACAAATTTGAGAGCACGATTAAATCCCTACCTATTACCTACTAGTCAGAGCAAACTGGCTTATCAACGACTAAAGGATAAATTACTTGCGATAGCAGAAGGATATCCATACGCTCACACTCTTGATGAAAAAGAAGACTCAGTCAACCCGATAATAACTATTGATTCGACAAATATATCTGAAGACTCATAAAAGAACTGCTACAAAAAAAAGTTGCTTCATTTATCTCTGAACTACAGCAGAAACATGAGTGGAAAAACTCAAGGATTCAAGCCAATTGGTACATTGGCTGATTTTGTTCCTAAGTTCATAAGGGCTCATTTTGAACACATTCCTTTAGAGCGTTCGAATCCTCTTTTTGTTCAACTCATCACCGAAGAAGTATTTTATTTTGTGTTAGGATTCAATCTAGTTCGTAAATCAATACAAAGCATGCTTTTGAGCTGTAATTGTATTTCAAGAGCAAATCCTCTCGAATGCTTAAACTGTTCTAGGAGCTTTGATCCAAAAGTATGCTGTCCGCAAGCCAAGTTGATAGATTTTGAAGATCTCAAAAGAGCGATCGAACTGATTGATATAAAGCAATGTTTGAAAGAAGCTGAACTGGGTGATTTGATAGATATTTCGATTTTAAGAGGTTTGACTTCATTTCGCTGGACAGAAACACATGTTCTTTTGTCTCAATCTCGATTGGAACCATACTTACATTTTGGTAACCACTTTGATGAGATTGTTTCACATCTTCAAAATCGGTTGAGAGAGCAGAACAAGCCGCTAGCCACTTACATATAAATAGAAAAAACATCAAGAAAGAAAGTATTCAACTTTCAACACTGAAAGCGAAAACATTTTAAAAAATGAGCTGCGTATTTATTGCTACTTGCACTAACATTTCCCAATGTTAGTGGAGTATTCTATACCAACGAAATTGATGAATGTATAGCCGGAGCTATGGATAAAAATGATCTCTTGGTTTTTTCACCTTTCGAAAGGACTATACGATATAAAGATGAAAATGGAAAAAACTGTGTGCGACTCTACCCTCCCGACTTATTATATTGTGGTTTTTTCATCCCTCAAAGCGCTTCTTGGATCTGCAAGGACACAACTTCTACAGATTCTGTGCCTTGTGATACTACAACAAAATACGTTTTGAATCAAGCGGAATGTGAAATGGGTATTACAAATAATACGGAAGGACTTACTCAAAATACAAAAGTATATCGAAATGGGGGTTTATGTGCATTTCAATACAACAGCAGACATGTGATCTGTCCAATAAGAAGACAGTTTGAGACATTCAAATTTGCATGCATGCAATGCGCTCATTCCGATCATTCGATCAACAAGGAGCCTACAGATACCCTGACCTGCAATACACCAACAAAATACACTCTGAATCAGGAGGAATGCGCAATAGGGGTTAAAAATAATACGGAAGGTCTTACTCAAAATACAAAACTATTTTGGAATGATGAATTATGTGTATTTGAATACAACACCTCACGTTTGATTTGTCCACCAACAGAAGAGTTTGAGACAACCAACTTTGCATGTGTGGAATGCAATCGTTTGACCAACGAGGAGCCAAAAATAGCTACTATCATCACTAACATCAATGGTATTGAAGGTGTAAATTTGTCATTTTCGAGTTTTGAAAGTTTGAAGTCTGTTCAAAACAAGATTATCATCAGTATCACATGTCAAGGAGATACCAAAGACAAATGCAATCCCAAGGTTATATATATAGAGCTTTAGTTGAAGCATATTAACCAAAGACCACCGAAATGCAAGACAGTTAACTCTAGATGATGAAAGCATAAACTAGGTTAAAAGTCTCTCTCTCTGAATAAAAAAATGAGATATCGCATCTATCTCCTATTATTCCCAATCCTAAGCGGTTATTGTCTTGTAACAGAGATTAAACCATTCACTTTATCTCATAGAGCATCTGGATGTTTTCAGGGAATTCTTAATATGGAAGCGGTTGATTCAGTAACTCGTATTTTAAGAAAAAACTTAAAATATCGTATGCTTAGACTCACATGTTTCATGGAACCTGCTCACCTACGTAGAAGCTGTGACACTCATGATATGTGGCCTCAACACTACTTTGTTTGCAAAACCGCTGAAGCTTTAAATTACATCCGTTTATACGATGAGGGATTACTAACTACGACTCGAAGAACAACTTCAACAACAACCACTGCAACTCCACATACAACGACAAAAATCACCACAACTCCGCAGACAACGACGATGACAACCACTACAACTTCAACATCGACAAAAACTACAAACAAGCCAGTAGTTCCAGCTTTATCACCATCAATTCCATCTCTTCCACAAGCTCTGGGTTTAGTCGATTTAATTTTGGAACAGCCAAGCCCTACAAACTCTACTATATACAATTCTGAAGAAATCGAAACTACTACTGATTGTGTGTGTGATAGATACATCATATGCGAAAACAATTCAGTATCAATTACAAATTCAACACCGTCGATTTATAGAGTTTTTATTTATAATGATTTGGAGGGTTTTTCAAAACTTTCTCTGTCTATATCGGAAAATAGTAAACTTAAGCTTGAAGAAAATCTTCTCATCATCATTGAACCTGAATGTGATGATATTTCTTGTAAAGTCATCAAATACTTTACAAATTAAAAAGTTTTTATAGACTTTAACTCTATATATTCAACTTATTACACTCTATTATGATATCTATTTTATTACATTCTCCTTTTTTTGTAAATTTGTACAATTAGATGAAATTTAACCATTTAGAGAATGATTTCTTTTTGCAAAAAATTAATGAAAATTGAATGAAATGAAAAAATATTTCACCAAAAACCTCTTTTTTGTCAAAGAAAGGTGTAGAATAAAGAGCTCACTCAAAAATTGATTTCAATACAATGGACTACTGAATTATTATATCATTTTCAATCAGATATATGTAGATACATACAAACGGATGAAAATCTCTCATCATCCACTTTTTCATTTGAAATGATATTGGAACTATTTCAAGCTCACAATATTTAACATGTTCTCTTTATGTATCCCTACTTATTATACAATAAATGTATATATTCACATATTGTTTCATTTTTAATCATCGGATTTATTCAGTGTAGATGTATCTGTAGAATTATCAAAACTTAAATGTCATACATTCAAAATCTATAAGTTCAAATTAAGTAAAAAAATAATCAAAACTCAAATGCCACTTAAATGCCATTCAAATGCCACTCAAATGCCCCTCAAGTAAAATACAATATAAACTCGGCGAATTCATCCAACGTCGTAACCCATTGCCTCAACTCCAAGATCTAATCCACAAAAAAACACTTGGTAGGGAGATCTGCTCATATA
>CALYOO010000136.1:0-37833 GCA_945261195.1 Cryptosula pallasiana
AAAACAAAATGATAAATGTTAAGTCGGTTTGCTATTAAACCTCAAAGCTTTTCCTTGTAATTTTCATTTACCGAGCTTGTCAATCTTTTTAGGCATTATATGCATGATTTACAAATCTTTCATAAATGCCATTGCTTCTAGTGTGCACAAATTACCAGAACAATGCTTAGCTTTCTCGGAACTTCATCTTTTGCCAGATGTTTTTTGACAAAGATAATTAAAATAGTTGAGTAAAAATGAAAATAATCAAAAATTCTTGCAATGTCTTGGATTTTCTTTGTAAATTTAGATGATTTGAAAAGCGAAATTTGATATTTCCATAAACTTTATACACTCATCCATTTATCTTAACACAATTGAACATGTATGGTTGTTTCATCAATCAATACTTCAATGTGCCCTTATAAATTAATTAGCTTGCTTTTATAAAAATACAATGAACTCAAAGTTCCACCTTTTTAACGTCAAATGAATTGAATACCGGAACATGACACATTTTTGTCAACAACTCTTTGAAGTGAAGTGTGCTTAAATGTGTTACGATATCTATGCTGTAGCATTTCCCACCACTGCAATTGGTCTTATTTGAAAACTGTGATCAGTTGTTTATAAAGTAGTAGTTAATAGATCGTTTCCAAAGATTACGTCACTTAAACGCCATTTAATGTTTTTCTTTCATTTTTTGTCTTCGATACTCGAGCGCGACCTATTTTTTCGTCATAGAGATTCTTTGCTTTTCAAAAAGCATTCTTTGAAGAAAACCTTTGGCACTCAATTTGCTTTCATTGATGTTGGACATTGTAAATCACGCTAACAATCTAAGTGATAATTTAGGAGCAATGTATACAAGTGAGTTAGCCATTTCTTGACATTTTATGCTTAGTAAACTCCAACCAAAATCTGGTGTAAAACTTTTTTTACATTTTAAGGCTTTTTACATGCATACTTTGTCAATTGCTTGAAAGTAAATCTTCACAGTTTTTCTTTGAAAGCCAATTTTTTTTATTTCTATCCTTCATTGGGCAGGTTGAAGCGCTAACGGTATGACCAAATTTTCAACATTTCACCAATTAACAACCACTTTTATGAATGCAAAAACACCACAGTAGCTTATTACATCAAATCTTTGCTAAAAGTTTCACTTCTAGTCAAGAGCGTCGCTGAACTTAAAGGCCAATGAGTGCAGCAGAAAAATAATTTATTGAGTTCATCTGGCCAGAAAAGCTGACCAATGCATTTGAACAAAACCACAAAAAAAACTTTAAATAGTGATGTCAAATAGACTAGCTGAACTTTCGAGGCCGGGTTATATCCATCAATGAATAAAATGTTCCTTAACTTGCCTCAGTGATGTAGTGCACTTGGGCCTTCTTATTGAACTTTTTCTTTGGCTACTTTTATAAGGTATTTTTGTTATCTTAGATTCAGTGTTTGATAAATATTTTTTTTTTTTACTTTTCAAGTTCTAACCGTGAAAAATTTAGACCGTGACATGAAATGTAGGTAGCAACGCTGACAAGTTTATGTTTCTGTTTTTGTTTCTAAAGGTTTTTTTCCCAAACATTGTAGTAGTTTGAGGCTGCCATTGTTGATGCGTTCTAACTTGTCGTTTACAACAACTGCATCCTACCATACAAATTACTGAAACCAGCTTTCACCACAAAACTTACAAGGGTTTCCTTCCCCCTGTTAATTAACTCTATGACTGGCACATCCCGAAGGCTTTGTTACGGTTTTTTTAGGCAAATAAAGCTTGCACTAACAGCAACTCAGCTTGGCCAGAAACTTTGTCAATTGGTTGATCACAGCAGAGATTGGGTTGTGAACTTTCTGCAGCTACTAAATCTTTCATCTCATAATTGCAACCAGGCCAATTTGAATGAAAATCTGAAATGAGTTTGATGGTTTGAGACTAATAATTGCTCTACTCTAAAGCATTCTTGAATCACTCTTCAGCAACGACAAGTTTACAATATAAGTATTGCAGTAGTTTTGCACTATCTACTCAGACACAACGGGGTCACTCCAACCAACTTATCCAATATGCTTCGGAGTCACTCCGAATTGACGTTAATTACCTTCACGGGTCCTAGACCCAAACACACAATACAGAGTATCACTTCAATAATATTTATTTCATAATCTATTTAGCAAGGTACAAGGGTATTTAGCAAACTCCACTAGACTTCTACCTCCCTGATCTCCAGCAATTTTTTTTATAGAAAGAGTCTTGAAGGCACACTCCCTTATTAGGGTGAGCCAATTTCACAAGGTGTTGCAATATAATAGAAAACAATTGCAAACAATACAAAAATATATACAAAGGCATTAGTAGTAATATATGAGCAGATCTCCCTACCAAGTGTTTTTTTGTGGATGAGTGCTAGAGGGTTATGCAATGGGTTACGACGTTGGATGGATTCGCCGAGTTTATATTGTATTTTACTTGAGGGGCATTTGAGTGGCATTTGAGTGGCATTTAAGTGGCATTTGAGTTTTGATTATTTTTGTTACTTAACTTGAACTTATATGACATATAGATTTTGAATGTATGGCATTTAAGTTTTGATAATTTCTTTACATAACTCGAACTCATATAGCATCTTGAGACAGAGGAGAGAGGAGATGTATCTACCTTGAATAAATACATTGATTAAAAGTGAATCAATGTATGATTATATACGTTTATTACATAATAAGTAGGGGCAAAATCTCCTCATATAATATAGCTAGATACATAATTCGAACTCATATATACATTGAATGTTATAAAATATATTGGATGATGAAGCTAAATATTCATCTATTTGTTATCGATATTTATAAGGATGATGAATGATTTTTTGTATTGTATATATATATATATATATAGTTATAGTTATACAAGTCTATTATGAAGGTTTTTATTTAAGCCAAAGTAGGTTCGGTAGATACTCCATCAGAACACACTCGTCTTTTAGCATAAAAATATGTGAGTCCTCGCTTTATTTGGCTGTATGTCAACATTTTTTGATCCTTTACTATAAATCCTCGATTTTTACCCATAAACGACTTTTTTGTGTTCAATACATTTAGATAACTGTCTTTGTTCAATTGATTAATTCGTTTGTTCAAACCTTTTGAGCTAAACTTGTTTCCTTTTTCTCCCCAGCAGTAATAGGATTTAGAGTTAAGTGCAACAATTCCATCTCCGGTAAATTCCTCTTTAAACAACCCAGGTGTTCTTTTTCCGTGTTTTAGTACTTTTTCACAACAGTCTTGCATACACCATTCTAAACCCATTGTTTTGGTTCTTAAAAACTCATCCCTATGTTTGTCACAGTATGGGCGTGGAAACCAATCACCATATTCATTGTAAAACTCTTTTTTCATACTTGGTTTTACCAGTGCTTCTAATGTTCCGCTCAACGCCATGTATGCGCTATCTGTATCCATTTCAACATATTGGAAATCACTTCTGTCAATATATCTATAAATAAAAAGATTGTTTCGATTTCAAAATTATTTGGAAGTTTTTACTTAATTATACATAATAACTGTTGGGAATTAAGTTTTACTTACTTATCCATAAAGTCGTAGTAAAACTGTAGCATCCTCAGTTTAGCATACTGTAGCACGGAAAAGCCCAAGTGTACTGGAACGTTCATAGTTAGCTGAAAATGATGGTGATACTGATTAGCAAAGTAAACTTGGAGAATATAAATTTTGAATTGCAAAATAATTGTTTTTAAAACTTACTAGTCGTTTACAGGTTACGATTTCATAAAAATCATCTGCTATCTCTTCCATGGAGATGAATTTGTTCCCTCTGATACGAAATGAAGCTTTTCTCGCACCTTCGATGAACTTGATGGTGGTGTGTTTTTCTTTATCAGTGATTGTTTTTCCATAAGCAGCATTTCCTACCAACTTGCTAGTAGTAGCGAGTAATTCTTGATTAGGATCTACATCCCCCATTCGCCTAGCGTCTGAAACCGATGTTCCAAAAGCTTCAAAAGCTTTTCTAGGAATATATTCTATTAGCTGATAAACTTTGGTGACTTTCAATCCTTGTTTCAAGTACCATTTTAACAAAGGACTCATTAGCAATATCTTATCTCCGTACATACTTCCAACTAATGAGCGTTGAGGAGTCTTTAAAAACCCTTCGGCTTCAGCAAAGACTTTCATTTCTTCACTCAAGTGTTCTCTGGTTAACATCGTATTTTTAAAAATCGGAGGCATTTCGGAGAACTTTTCTTCCTCTTCCTCAGGAACTTCGATGTCACATTCAACAAATCCGAAGAATTCCTCTGATTGAACTCTCGACAACACTTCTTCTTGATTTAGTTTTTTTTCAAGTATTTTAGGGTAGAAAGAATTGTAAAACGTGTTGACAAATTTTTGTAAATTTGTATGAGTTTTTACACGTTTCATCCACTCACACTCCCAAATCGAGATTACGGTGTAACCTAGCGCTCGAAGATATTCTTCATTTTCCATCGTAGTTTTAAACAGATTTGCTTTTATTTTCTTCCACTAGCTTGAAGCTCTTGTTCTTTAGCATTGTTATAAGAGCAGTTGTGTCCATGCCAAAAACACCCGTGGAATTGAAAGACATGACGATTTTCAACACAGAATCCATCAACTGGTAATCCTCGCTGTCCAAGAGCAACTTCTCCTCCATTGAGCTGATGCTTGATATTAATTTTTTTTGAAAACATTTGGAACTGTAACCAACTATGAGCTACCTTGCTAAATTTTACTGGATCAGCAACAAAAGAGTTTTCGATTTTTCTTTTTCGATGATAACCAGTAGGCATTGATTGCATCATACACCATAAGAAGAGCGCATTTGCATCAACTCCATAGATTCTATCACAAACTTTTGCTTCTTTTCCCAACCAATGTTCTCTAATTTTAGTTATACCTTTTTCGTGATATCTATGCATCACTAGACTTGGGTCCACCAACTATGTTTTTCTTTATTAGAGGATAAAGTTCTGCATTGCTGTTGTCAATCAGACAAATTGGGAGAGTCTGTCGAAACGAGTTACCAAGTTCATGGAAATCCAAGTGTGTAGAGAGGTATGGAGGAGGTGGTTGAGGAGCTTTGTTGAACATCCATCGAATCGCTAATCCTGGTAAAGATATACCGTCTTTTAACATATCAATCCCATGCTCTCTGTAGATCGATCTTTGTCTTTCCAACGCTTGAACAAATGGTTTTACATCCAAGTTGTTGTACCATTTTTAAAAAATCCCTCATTGTCCCTCATGTTGTTATCTTTCCATGCTTCTTGACAAATCATGTACTCTTCTTCACTGATGTTTTTTTGTTTTAAAGAACTGTAAAAAGCTTCTCTTGGAGGTAGATGTTCTTGATTAAGTTGTTCCAAGTCTTTCATCCATTCATAAGGAAAAAATCCTTTTCCGGCTTCACATTTGTATGCTTTGAGATACATTTCATAGCTATATCCAGGAGCGATGAAGTTTGTACAATCTAAGAACAAAAAAGATCCTATTCCGATAACAGGCATCTTGTTTCCTTTTTTTATAACAAAATCAAAATCTTTGCCGGAGACATCTTTCAATTTTTGAAGCAGTTTTCCTTTCATCACATTGACATCATAAGTCTGTGAATTGAATCCTAGAATAGGTAGTTTTTTCATATAGCTATACAAATCATCCAGAACTTTTTCAGCTCCTGTTCTCCGTCTGAAACGATTTTGTTCATAATCAGTACGAAACTTTTCTTCAGCTTTTTCCAGTCGTTGTAATTCACCTTCTATCTGTTTTATGATTTGTGAAAATTGTTTTTCCAATCGGCTATATGATTCTTCACTAATATCTTCCAAGTATTCAATGAACTTTTCAACACATTCATCATCATCCCCGTTATTGACAATACAACGTGGGTTGTTGAAGCCTGGTACATTGAACAAATCGAAATACTTAAAAGTTGATGCTCGTTAGTGTAAATGGTTATGTCTGTATCTCGATCTTTTTCGCAATTAGGTAACAAACACTCTATATCGAATGTTGCAAAAAACGGAAAGTATCTCAAGGAATCATCTGACCCGATATCTATCCCGAATTGAATCTTCAGTTTGTCGAATATTGTAGCAGTAGGTTTGTATTGCCCTGCAGAAAACTCCAGATTTGTTGCCTCTGAGATTGAACATCTGTGTCTTTTCAGATTCCCCAATCTGTCGTAACAAGTAGAACACGTTGGACATCTGTAGGCTTTGACATATCCATCCAAGTTTGTAATAAGACTGAAGTGATCGATATAAAGATCCAAATATAGATTCTCCTTATAAACTGGAGTTTGAATTCCAAATAACTGTTGAAGTCGCATCATCATTTAAAGAAAACACTGTTATCTTCAGTTGAAATGCTTGCTCCAAAAGCAATAAATCACCTTCTGTTACTCCTTTTCCATCACCACTTCTTAGCACTATCACCATAGATGAAACTATGATATTGTTGTTGGTACTCCTTCACCTCCTTAATTATCGGATCTTTTGCAAATCCACCGTTTTTTTGTAGTTTTTTGTGTAAAGCTAGACATCTAAAAAAACAAAGATTGTCGGTAATTCGTATTCCTTTTGTGTTTTTTAACATGGTTCGTATGTGTCTGTTGTTAATGAGGTGAGAGGGTAAATGCTCTGGTGGTGATCCAACTTTTCCCATTCCAAGTAGTTTGTAGAAATAAAACGAAATGTTTGTGATTAACATCAATCTCCAAGTTGTATTTGGTCTCCGTCTCAAACTATTTGTACGATGATCAGTCTCCATAACATCAACAAAAAAGTCATCAAGATCTCCTTCAGTTTCAATCAGTTTAGCTTTTGGATATACAGTAGCATTGTTTGATGATGAGTGAAAGTATCGGATTTCACCATCATTTTTATTTTCTAGTATACAACCTACGCTACAGTTGACTTTTGCTCTTGAGCTCAATTGTCTCCAAACTTTTTTTAGCAATTCTAACACTCTTGAATCATGATAGTCATTTTGGTAGGTATCAGCTTGGTCTTTCGGAATCCCATCCCAAAGTCTTACATTTAAAAGTTCTATGACTTTTCCAGCTCTATGTTTCGTTTTCATAGCTCCCCAATATCTAGCTATCAAATCATCCCATTCTTCATCTTGAAAAGTTGGAGCTATGCTATCATCAACAATACCTAGGGTTGATAGTCGGGTAGGTCTTTCAAAATTTAAATCTTCCATTTCTTGTTCTTCTTGTTCTTCCTCTTGTGCTTCTTCTTCCTCTTCTTCTTCTTCTTCTTCTTCTTCTTCTTCTTCTTCTTCTTCTTCTTCTTCTTCTTCTTCTTCTTCATTTTCTATCATTGGATCATTCTCATTTTCTTCAACTATCTCCTCCGCAACTGGCTCTATATCTTGAGCTATTATGTTAGTCTTTGATGATGAAGGTTCAGCACCAAACCCTGTTTGATTGATTGTTTCATCAGGTAAACGAAAACAAATGAGATTTTCTTCTAACCATTTCCAATTAGGAGAAATTTCAGAGGTATTTTTCTTCTACATTCGCCTCCCGATAATTTAAACTTTGTCTACAATAGAAATGTTAACACATAATAGTTGTTCTATAAAACATTCACATACATTTTGTATGAAATGTAACACAAGAAAAAATGACTTAAACACTATTATCAATTAATTTTTAAAATGGGATTGGGAAAAAATGTCTCAAACATTAACATTATTATTAGTTAGGTTTTTTAAAAACTTACTGTGTACTATGAGATGAATTCTCAACTCCCTCTTTTACATTCATTCTCTGATATTCTGAGTCCTGTCTACAATAAAGAGATAACGCATTTTTTTGCTGATTCATGAGATAACTCTAAAAAACCAGCAAAAAGAATTATTCTACTAACATTATTAATTTATGATTTTAAAAACTTACCGCATATCAAAGACTATCGTACTCGTACTTTCAGTAGTTGCTGAAACTTGAGAAGTTGAAGGTGTGTCTTGAAAAGCATTTTCAAGTTCCATCTCCATTTTATTTTCATATTCAGCGTTATATTCGTCATTCATGTATTCATTATCAGCATTTGAAAAACTGATGTCATTTTGATTTTTCATGAGCCATTCCCATTCCTTATGTATGTCTACATCAGCATCGTCCTCTTCTGTTTCCATAGTACTATAATAACAATAAAATCATTACTTTGAATAGAAGTAACAATAGCACATAAAAAGGTAAGTTAAATGTCTCAGCTAATAAATTTTACCTTGTGAATAAAACTCCTAGTAGTCAGTTGGTATATTATATAGTAGATGTCGAGTTTTCAGTTACTGTTGTTAGAACGAGTGATTTAAGTAAACAAAATAATTAAGTGAGATATTAAGTCAGATAATTAAGTCTTAAATTCAATGAAAAACTTTCAAATTCACTCAGAAAAACTTTTAATAGTTAGTGGATGTAGTAGTAGATGTTGCTCCTCCGATTGCTGTTGTAGAACTGGATGCTTTCTGTGTGAAAACAGTGGCTCTTAAATAGCTAAAGTTGCACTGATTGAACTCTATGAATACCAATCTTCTTTATAATATAACTATGAACCAGCAATTCTTCCACGCGAAAACCAATGCTTTCGCGGGAATAAACAACTTATTTTCACGCGAATGGAAACCGTTGCTTTCGCGGGAATGAATATTTTATTTTCACGCGAATGGAAACAATTGCTTTCGCGGGAATAGAAATTTTATTTTCACTTGAATACAAACCATTGCTTTCGCGGGAATAAATATTTTATTTTCACGCGAATGGAAACCGTTGCTTTCGCAGGAATAAATGTTTTATTTTCACGCGAATGGAAACCATTGTTTTCGCGGAAATAGAAATTTTATTTCCACGCGAATACAAATCGTTGTTTTCGCGGGAATAAATAATTTATTTTCACGCGAATGGAAACCGTTGCTTTCGCGGGAATGAATATTTTATTTTCACGCGAATGGAAACCATTGCTTTCGCGGGAATAGAACTTTTATTTTCACGTGAATGGAAACCGTTGCTTTCGCGGGAATAAATATTTTATTTTCACGCGAATGGAAATCGTTGCTTTCGCGGGAATGAATATTTTATTTTCACGCGAATGGAAACCGTTGCTTTCGCGGGAATGAATATTTTATTTTCACGCGAATGGAAACAATTGCTTTCGCGGGAATAGAAATTTTATTTTCACTTGAATACAAACCATTGCTTTCGCGGGAATAAATATTTTATTTTCACGCGAATGGAAACCGTTGCTTTCGCGGGAATAGATGTTTTATTTTCACGCGAATGGAAACCATTGTTTTCGCGGGAATAGAAATTTTATTTTCACGCGAATACAAATCGTTGTTTTCGCGGGAATAAATAATTTATTTTCACGCGAATGGAAACCGTTGCTTTCGCGGGAATGAATATTTTATTTTCACGCGAATGGAAACCATTGCTTTCGCGGGAATAGAACTTTTATTTTCACGCGAATGGAAACCGTTGCTTTCGCGGGAATAAATATTTTATTTTCACGCGAATGGAAACCGTTGCTTTCGCGGGAATAAATAATTTATTTTTCACGCGAATGGAAACCATTGCTTTCGCGGGAATTCATGTTTGTATTCGTGTGAAAATAAAATTTGTATTCCCGCGAAAGCAACGGTTTCCATTCGCGTGAAAATAAATTATTTATTCCCGCGAAAGCAATGGTTTGTATTCAAGTGAAAATAAAATTTCTGTTCCCGCGAAAACAATGGTTTCCATTTGCGTGAAAATAAAATATTCATTCCCGCGAAAGCAACGGTTTCCATTCGCGTGAAAATAAATTATTTATTCCCGCGAAAGCAATGGTTTGTATTCAAGTGAAAATAAAATTTCTGTTCCCGCGAAAACAATGGTTTCCGTTCGTGTGAAAATAAAACATTCATTCCCGCGAAAGCAACGGTTTCCATTCGCGTGAAAATAAAATATTTATTCCCGCGAAAGCAATGGTTTGTATTCAAGTGAAAATAAAATTTCTGTTCCCGTGAAAACAATGGTTTCCATTCGCGTGAAAATAAAACATTCATTCCCGCGAAAGCAACGGTTTCCATTCGCGTGAAAATAAAATATTTATTCCCGCGAAAGCAATGGTTTGTATTCAAGTGAAAATAAAATTTCTGTTCCCCGCGAAAACAATGGTTTCCATTCGCGTGAAAATAAAACATTCATTCCCGCGAAAGCAACGGTTTCCATTCGCGTGAAAATAAAATATTTATTCCCGCGAAAGCAATGGTTTGTATTCAAGTGAAAATAAAATTTCTATTCCCGCGAAAGCAACGGTTTCCATTCGCGTGAAAATAAGTTGTTTATTCCCGCGAAAGCATTGGTTTTCGCGTGGAAGAATTGCTGGTTCATAGTTATATTATAAAGAAGATTGGTATTCATAGAGTTCAATCAGTGCAACTTTAGCTATTTAAGAGCCACTGTTTTCACACAGAAAGCATCCAGTTCTACAACAGCGATCGGAGAAGCAACATCTACTACACCTTCCATTGCAACTGCTAGGAGCTTTCTCTTTATAAAAGGTAAAATTTAAAAAATTTGTAATTCTCTATCTATCAAAAATCAAGATTAGTTTAACTATAATGTAAAGTATGAAATAAATAATCTTTGTCCTACATGAAAAGCTTAATTATACATTATTTCTTTCTTTTTTAGAATACTATGGAGGACTTTTCTGCTTCTTACATGGATTTAAAACCAATCGAAAACAAACAAAAAACACTCAAAACATCCACCAAAAGAAAAAACTCTAACTCTGTTACAAAAGAAACAACAATAAAGAGACGAGCTCTTCCAAAACTGGTTTTACCCTCAACATCAAACACTATGGAACAAAAAGAATTGCTCACTGATGCTGAAAGGGCTCTCAAGATGGCCAACTCTCTCAAAAAATGGAAGGCATGTGATTTGAAAAAGATTGGAGGGTTTCTTACACTAGCATCACTCCCTGCTCCATCAGTTTTGCAAATAGTTTCTATTGAACAGAATACCGGCGCATACGGAAATTACTACATTCTCACCTATCTTGATAATTCATCTGGAACGAATTTTCAGAAAGTCGTTTGCCCTAGTAGAGTAGTTGAAAGCTTCAATGTTGATAACTACCCATTACCTTTCAACATTTTGTACTTGGGTGAGATGGAAAACTCAAAAAAAACCAGAGACCACTTACTACAATGTCAAACGTATCAGCACAAAACGCTTAACCACAATGGAAGCTACCGCTGAAGCTGAAAAACTGAGAAAAATGAGTGAAAAAGAACTCAAACTCGCTTACGACATTGAGTATCTCAGCAATTTCAAAGAATGTTCAATTTTTGCTTACATCGAAGTTGTAGAAAGATTCATTCCTTTCCGATTCAATGGAGAAGAATCCATTGTAAATTGCATTCGTTATGTCACTGAAAAAGATGGAAAAAGAGAGACGAGAACACTTTTACTACCAGTCAGATACAACGAGGAAGCTAAAAGATGTGCACCTGGTGTGATGATTTACAAAGGGAAAAAACAAAGTAAGAATGGAAATCCTATTCCATACCACAATGTTGTCTTCATTTCTTCAACCAACGCTAGTGATTGGGAGCAATATTGCACACAAACAAATTCCAATAAGGAGCTAACAACAACAAAGAATGAGGATGAAGTTCTTAAGGAATTCCTAGAAAATGAATTACAAGATTTTGATGAACAGCTTGGTGTTGATGGTATGTAAACTCAATATCGAATGCTGACAACATGTAGTCTCAAGCAGATAAAACGAACTATAGTGCTTTGTATTATGCAAAATTTACTGTAAAATTTTAATCATCTAAAGGGTTAATTTGATGATTTTCTCAAAATTTAAGAAAAAGCTTATGTATTGATTGTCATTACAAGTTGTAGTGTTTTGTATTATTTAATATTTACTGACTCTAGCTATATTGTATGAGATTTTCCCTACTTATTACACAATAAATGTATATATCCACATATTGTTTCATTTTTAATCACTGTATTTATTCAATGTAGATATATCTCCTCTCTCCTCTCTCCTCTTTTCATCTCTCCTCTCTCTCAACATACTCTCTCCTCTACCAAATACCCCTCTCTCCTCTCTTGCAGTTATTTCCCAAATACTGTAGATTTTAACCATCTAGTGTAAATGTAAATATATTCATAAATATGTGCATAATTATCCATATATACATGAATGTATAGAAAAATTAATTGCTAGAAAACTAAAAGATCTCTCTCTCAAGATACCATATGTATGTATGTATGAATGCATTGATTGTCATTACAAGTTGTATTGCTTTGTATAACTTAGTATTTACTGACTCTAGCTATATTATATAGGAAGATTTTCCCTACTTATTATGTAATCAGGTATATAATCATATAATGTTTCATTTTTGATCAATATATTTATTTAATGTAGATATATCTCCTCTCTCTATGTAGATATAAATATACTAATAAATACGTACATAATTAACCATATATACATGAATGTATAGAAAACTAAAAAATCTCTCTCTCCTCTCTCTCCCTCTCTCCCTCTCTCAAAATATCATATGTGTTCGAGTTATGTAAAAAAATTATCAAAACTTAAATGCCATACATTCAAAATCTAGCTGCCATATGAGTTCAAGTTAAGTAGAAAATAATCAAAACTCAAATGCCACTTAAATGCCGCTCAAATGCCACTCAAATACCCCTCAAGTAAAATACAATATAAACTCGGCGAATTCATCCAACGCCGTAACCCATTGCACTCACCCCAGATATTAACCCCACAAAAAAACACTTGGTAGGGAGATCTGCTCATATATTACTACTGGCATTCAATGAGAGTAGTGCACACATGGTACATCATTTACCAAGTCCAGGGCTCCTCCTCTTTTAGCTTGGGTTCTGCTCCAGTGCTCTCATCTCCTTGTGTGGCTTTAGCAGGCTCCTATGTTTAGCATCAGCTCAGGCTTCTCATTGGTGGCCATTTATCACAGGCTCACTGGATATAGCATGTATACATGATGGATAGATTATTGACCTAACTACTGCCTCTTAGGAGTACCTCTAGTCAAGGGGGAGGGGTTCTATCACACCCTTTCAGGGGTGACAAGGGGTGCAGGGTTGGGGGGTTGAGGGGGAAGGAGCTGGAGGTCACTGGATCTACACAAATCTCTCACAGTATGAGACTGGGCAAACAGCTAAAAAGGAATACAACAAACAATGATAGTGTCAGTTGAGCATTAATGCATGTTTACATCCTGTAAAGTTAGCCGAGGCAAGTGGAATCAGTATAAGCTCCTCTTAATGACTTCTGAGAGGAGCTAAAAGTCTTGGTTTGGTAATCATATGATGCAACTTAATAAATATGAGTGTACTTATCTCTTGCATGCACTTATCGCTTGCATGGACTAATCTCTTGCATGTACTTATCTCTTACATTTACTTATCTCTTGCATGTACTTATCTTTTGCATGTACTTATCTCTTGCATGTACTTATCTCTTGCATGTACTTATCTCTTGCATGTACTTATCTCTTGCATTTGCTTATCTCTTGTATGTACTTATCTCTTGCATGTAATTATCTCTTGCATGTACTTATCTCTTACATGTACTTATCTCTTGCATGTATTTATCTCTTGCATGTACTTATATCTTGCATGTACTTATCTCTTGCATGTACTTATCTCTTACATGTACTTATCTCTTACATGTACTTATCTCTTGCATGTACTTATATATAGAGTACTGCCATATCCTTTGCTCACAAGCCTTTAAAGACCTAGGACCTAATGACTTTCAGGCTACACCTAGAGACTGTCTAGATTAATTTTCAGATCATCAACGTAATTCGATAGTGATTTAAAAATTATGTAAACTATTGCGTTTCTAATTAAGGTGTTAACCATTTCAAATAAATAATTATGTTTACTATTGGATACAATTGTGATTGAAGCTTATTGTAACTCCCAGTGTAAAGAGTCGGTATTTTGATATGCTATTAGTATAATAGGAGCAGATCTGCATCAACAAACAGACCTGCCAACACTTCAGACTTTCTTATCCGTGTAAAAGTTGTTGGATTGGTTACAGACCTGTCAGGCATGCATTTGTTAGCATTTACATAAATTTGGTTAGTATAATATGTATCTACACAAAAAAACGGACTTGCTAACATACTAAGTTGTTGTTTTTTGATTTGAATATTTTTACAGACCTGTTGTAAATGTAAATTATGATTGACAGTTGCAGAGACATGTAAGATATCTGTTGATTTGTCCTTTGTTTATGTTATAGTTTTTTCTCTTGTTTTAGATCTCAGTTGATACGCCCCTTTGTTTTTTAACTATTTTGTTTTCGTTACGAGTCAAGTGTTATGTTTATTCGATTAAAATGATGGATATAATGACAAGCATAATAAATTATACAATGATAGCATAAAAGAAACATAAGTAAAATGAGTGACATTGGTAATAGGAAGTAACTAATAGTAGCATATAAGGAATTCGTTTATTAAATGAAATGTTCGCTTGTTAATGAATAGTCCGGGTATACGGTCACTACTCAAATTAATGTTGCATGTAGTAGACTTTACTGAGACTCGGAAGATGATAGGATGTTCTTTTAGAATTCCTTGAGCCAGTTTTTCTTTCATTATCTGAGTAAAAAAAAATTTGGTGAACAAATTATTGCAAATAAATTGATATGAAACATAAAATTACAATTGAGAGAAGATCGCATTGTATAGAACAGAGAAATTACTCACCCAACTGTATCAGATGTTTTCAACTTCTCAACAACAGTGCTTTCTTAGTAGATTTGGATCTTTCGGCTTGGTAGAAATAATATACCCTGTTGAAAGCAACAGCATGTTGTCCTCGGCAATTTTAGCTGCGGCAAAGTATTTCAACTTATCAGACTCATGAGCATGTTGTTCATGTTTTGCACTTCTTCCATTGCCTGCAGTGGTGTGAATATGATGATGTGGTGTTGAGCACCATCAAATCCACTAATTTATTGACTTGAAAAAAAAAATAATAGCGCCAATTGGAGTTCTTTTTACTTCAGCCGCAATTTTTTGAGTATGTACAAAAAGCCCATCACCAATCCATCATATTGCAAGCATCTGTAGCTCACTAAAAGAGCCATCATCAGAACCTCTCTGCTCAGTAAATTTAAATGACATACAACTTGAGGAGCATCAAAACAAATCACGTTGCTTACAAAAAAATTAAAACAGAATTGCGATATGTATCATCTTTAACAACTGTTCGGTGATTTTATTTCATTTTACTAGACTAATTACTTTTTTGGCGTCTTCAACAGTTATATCTGCAAGAAATCTAATTGGATGGAGGAGCGGCTGTAGAGAAAGTGCGCTCCAAGAGCCAAGCCGGTTTCTTCACTAGACTAGGCTGCAAAGTTTTTGGCATTGAAAAAACTCTCTTCTGCATCCGAGAGGCAACAACTGGGTTCCAACTAGTTACCATCAATGTTACTTTGGTAGGTAACGCTGTAAAGAAGGTATTCTCCTCGAGCCGAGATAAGTTGCTTTCCAAACTGCAGAGTATCTGGTGGTGAAAAAATTGTCTTTTAGTCAAAGAGACAACAACCGTGTTGTAGTTACTTATTATTATTTGTACTTAAGGTAGTTTACACTGGGGAGAAAGTGTACTCCTCGAGCCTAGTCAGTCTGCTTTCAAAACTGCAAAGTCTTTGGTTATGTCGAATCGAAAGTTTTGTCAGAAAGACAATGACTGGGCTCTATATACTTATTAATAAATATACTTAAAGTAATTCACCTTATGGAGAAGCTCCACTTCTAGAGCCTAGTTGGTTTGCTTCCGGAACTGCAAATTGCCTTTTTATCAGTGAGACAACAACTAGGCCCAACTTTGTATTATAAATTGTATTTAGGTAGCCAGCTGAGTTTTGATGAAAAAAACAATAATTTATTTTACAAGTATGATGATTCAACATAATTGCAATGAAAGGTCTTCCAATCTCTGCCAACTCAAAGACCACTAAAACTCTTCAACAGTGCGTACATTTTTAAAAATTAATTTCTAAGGTTTAGTTGAAAAACTCAGCTGATAGACATTATTTATTGAGTTGCAAACCACAAAACTGGTCCTAACTACTAATTTTGATTACCAGATTTCCTTCGACTTCTTCCGATGTTATAATCAATTAACATGCGTGAAACTTACCTCAGACCAAAAAACCCTCACTCAAAACGTAACTCTTTCAAACATGTTAATTTTAATCTAATCAAATGTGTGTCAAACAAACCAATTCATGGTATGTTTCTTGTTTTTTACGCTTTTTTTTCTTTCTAGACTGTTAATCTAGAATTCTATCTGATTGAATAAGTGACAGTCGACTGGTAATCAATCTTCTGATTGAGCATTTGCTATCAAAGATGAAAGGAGAAACTCAATTAGCATACTTAATTCCTCTTTGAGCAACATCTGATGAGTCACCATATGTTGTTTTGTATGTAACTCGAGAATAATTAGACACCGTACAAATAATATGTGGCACCCATTGAACATTGATCGTGTAGCTAATGTTATTCACAACAAAAATGTAAGTCTCAAAACAGTTCAAAACTCCTTCGATAACACTTGAAATTCTATTCGACATAAAAACGATATTTTATTCACACACAATGTGCTGCTTTTACAACGTTCTTACCCCGTCATTACCATGTCCATTTAGGTTGTCGCAACTTCGCTGGAGAACCACTGCTGTGAGCTGTCGTTTAAATTGCAATAAAAAACTGCAAAATTTTCTCCAAATGGCTTTTTCGAGCTAAGTTGAGATGAGCTCTCTTTTTATGAAAAAGAGTTTGATGCTCAATGAGCTTTATCAAAGAAGAATATTTTTAACTGACGGTGAAAATACGGCCAGGTTCAAATTTCACAAACTCGAGAAGGACGACTGCATTTGGCTTTGAGCAGAGAAAAATTTCAAGGGGGGGGGAGGGTACCCAAGATGAACATCTGGTGACAAGCCATAGTAAATTTTTTTCCGTTTCGTTGTTTTGTGAAAGGACTGTTGACTCATAATTGAGAGTACAAAACTGGGAAACTGACAGAGGAAGAATTAAAATGTATATCCGTTATCAACAATGATTCACTCCAGGAACAAAAAAAAAGATGTACGATGGGTTTGTGAGCCAAAATTTTGTTGCTGGGCACGTTGGTGATAGTGTAAGATGTTTCTTTTACTCAGACAAGATCAAAGAATAGAATGAGGGTGAAATACTATATGAAGAGCGTGTCATTGGTTTCAAGACTGCTCATTTTTATTTATGATTGAGGAAAAAAATGGGTTGATTTTCTTTAAAGAGCAAGAGAAACTAAAAGTTGCAAGCAAGAAATTGAGTCATGTAAGCTGAAAATAAAGTAACATTTAGCTCAGTTGGACGACAAAGAGAAAATGAAACTGACTGGCAAAAATTTGAGGCATAATCAAACCGATGCAGAAAAAAATTCTTTTTCGCTGCCCGGAAAGTCTTTCGAAGGGAAAATGCGAAATATTTTGAGTGGAGTTCGCAAAAGAAATTGACTTGTTGATAAGGAGCTGTTTTTGGTGAGATAAAAAAATCAAATAGTGAACCATGCGGTGTCATAGTTTTGCTAGATGCTATGAGAAATGGAGATGAGTCAGAAGAAAAAAACAACTCGGAACCATATCAACTTGCTCAACTTATATATGAGTCATACAAAAAAAAGCTTCTGCCAAGCTCTTTGGTCTTCCATGCAGCCACCCCTATTTACTTCAACAATTGTAATTGTACTCTCACAACAATTTAACTTCTATTTCAGGCTAAACATTGAGCAAATGATAGATTAAAAGCATGCAGGCAAAAAATTCCTCACTTTTTTGCAAACCGGAAACAGCACTTGATGTGGGATTCACCACAAGTGAGAGATTGGTAAATTACAAGAATAACAAAACTCTATATTTTTCTGTGAATGTACACTACATACAATATTTGACAGACGAAAAGACACTGCCGATATAGGACTGTAAAGTGAAACTAAAAAATTTCATGAGAATTTACCTAAGCTAAAATATAATTATAATGCTTAACCTCAAAAAGAGACAAGGTAAACTAAAAAGTTTAAAGTTTAAATACACATTCCCATTTAACGATACAATATTCTCATTTTGGATCGTGTTGGAATTACCACAAACATTTTGAGAATTGAAGTCTTTGGTCACCAAGAGGAACCCAACTTCATACGAGTCAATACCTTTCTGGTTGAAGTTTTTGATAGAATGCTGAGCAGTTTTTTTGCTGAAGAATGCGCCTACTGCGTAATAAGATGTAGTTTTTACAGACAAGTCACAAATCTCATTACTGAACTGTCATTGCTCCACGACAATATCCAATGTTCTGTTTGTGACAATTACGCAGATACGGTGGAAGTTGTTGCCCTAACAGACAAGACATGTCAGACATAGTAAAATGTTCTGGTGGTCAAGAAGTTTTAAAAAATGCTAAACTGGGATTGTTGATGCGTGATGCATAGATAGTCTCATTTCTGAAACTATCAGTGAGCGGTTTACAAACCCCTTTATGTTACAAAAACTAAACTCAAGATGAAAATCTGTTCTATTGCCCTCATTTCAGAACAAACTATCTTACCAGTGTTTAAAATATAGGTTATTTGGTATAACCACTGATTATCCCTTCACACTCAGGCATGATGATGAGGACTCGACCAACTCAGTGGGTTACAATGACTCAACAGACACCACGGACTCATAAAAGAAGCGACACAGGCGACACAACAAAAACTTTTACATTATTCATCACTGTGGACTGAGAGAAGTATGAACAAGTGGAAATGGAGTCTCAAGTCAATGGCAAGCCTGGGTGAATTTGTTCCCAAATTCATAAAAACCCACTTTGGTTACAGTCCTTTGAAACGTTCGCATCCTCAATTCGTTGAATGCGTTAACGAGGAAGTATTCTACTTGGTGTTGGGTTTAAACTTTGCTCACAAGTCAATCCAAAGTGGATATCTACATTGAAATTGTATGTAAAGAGAAGATCCTTTTGAGTCCTTCAAACGCTGTAAAAACTTCGATCCAAAAGTCTGTCGTTCTGAAGACAAAACAGTTGAGTTCGATGATCTAAAACATGCAATCAAACTTACTGATGCGAAACTTATTTTTGAAACACGCCGGGCTCGGTGGTTTGGGGAATATTTCAAGTTTAAAAGTACTATTCAGGTCTCAGTGGGCACCCCTACATATCATATTGTTTCAAACACGTATAGACCCATATCTATCTTTCACTAAACACTTTGATGGAATTGTTTCACACTTCCAAAAACAGTTGAACTAAATGGACGAATCGATAGCCAATAGCATATAATTGTTGAGCCCGCTATTGAATAAAAGCATTTAAAAGTTGATGTTGAAAATCCATGCACTTTGAAGATGACTTGCTCGATCATATTACTATTGGCAACTTTATTTTTCAACAAAAAGTAAACTTTCTACAGCGTCACTGTTGATAAATGCATCAATAGAGTTATGCAAAGAGATTACTTCTTATACATTGCATCAGTTCAGAGAAATAAAATGTACAGTAACTGCACAGGACTCTGCTCTTCCGACTTTTTGTATTGCAAATTATTTGTACGTCAAAATACTTCTCAAATTTGCAAAGCTCAAAAACCAACAAATTTGTCATCACGTAATATTAATACGGAATACGGTCAAAATGAAAAGCTGCAGACGCACTAGAACGATTTTTGTTCAAAAAATTGTTCATTTTGGAGTTATGCCATTTTTCAGGCCAATTGTTGTGTACACACTAGAAAAAAATTTCGGCCGTAGAAGTTTTGCTCTTTGGGAAGAGAGACAGACAACATTTTTTTCAGCATAACTATCGCATCACTAATCATATTGTTGTCTGTTCTTTTGCAATTAGTCACCATGTCTATGGTTGTTATTAGTTATGCACTAGCTGTTGCTGTGTCAATAATAATTATTTGCAGGATTTGTTGTCCTGGAAAAGATTATTTTTTAATTTTTCTTCAGCTTTACCAAATACTTATTTTAATTAATTAAAATTATTTATAAATTAATTACACTTTGCTCATCAGTGAGTGATCAACCATGTCCATGTTGAAATAAAAATGGTGATACATAATTAGTAAGATTTTTTGGTTAGTTTTGACAAATAATAATAATTATTATTAATTAACATTATTTGGTTACTGCTGGAAGAATTGATGTTTTTTAATCATTTATCATCATTGTTTGTGTCCACAAGCCACCTCTGCACTGATTATGCGCTGTAGTTTCCTTGATAATCTGCTAAAATTGGTCAGTGATTTTGAGTAGTGCTCAAATAGCAATAAACCTGGTCAAGATGATACAAGATCAGCCGTTAATGCACTTGACCGTTTGGAACTGCGCCGATTTTGGCCACAAAATTGTTCTAGTGTGTACGCAGCTAAAGGATTGTATGCTGGGAGTTAAAATGGATGCATAGGAAGTAACCAAATGTGGAACTGTTTTAGACACGGGGATTTGTAATCACTCAATTAAAATGCATCAGGTCTGATCTGCCCAATGGCGAAAGAATTTAAAAATTTTGATTTTGAATGCGCAAGATGCAGTGGCTCAAGCATCATGGTGCCAACTACGATCATTGCTGATGTCGACGGTGTCAAAGGGGTAACTTTATTATTTTTGAGTTTTTAAAATATGCAGGGAATTAAAAACAAGATCATCGTTATCATTACATGTTGATGAGATAACAAAACAAATGAAATCCTAACATTCTGTATGCCGAATGATAATCATGACATATTGACCGATTACAAACGTTGTTTGAAACAGTTAAACCTAGTTGTTGGAAGAGCAAACTTAGGAAAAAAAAACGTCTGGCGTAACAAAACGAAATATTTTATCTACCATTTATTGTTCTCTACCTTTTTAGTCTTTGGCTAGCAAAAGACACTCTCCAATTTGTTTGATCTCCTCAGGCTTCAGGTGGTCAGAGTGGCAAGTGTAACCATATTTCTGGCTATGTTATTGAAAATTATACAAATTAAAATCTTTTCTCATTTCCTCCATACTATGTTATTACACACTTTCCATTTAACCTACATCTTTTATGCCATTATTATACACTTTATCAAATTTGATATTAAATCCACCATATTAATCAGATGAATATTTGTTACACTATCATTCTTTACTTTATCAAGCTCACTACTACATCCATCACTTTAATCGAACAAAACAAAAACAGAGAGAATATTGTGGGAGATTTGTGTGATAGATAGTGCTAACCCCCGCCCCAAACCCCCCCCCCCTTACACCCCTGGTGCCCTTAGTCATAAGTCCTTACCCCACCAGAACTCTACCCCCCCCCCCCCGGGGATTCTCCGAATCCCCTGGAAAATGGATATCAGTTGTCTCCAAACACTATCCCCCTATATATAGCAAAATTAGCTACCCTGAACTTACCCCGAACCACCCCGGACCCCGACTTGGAATCCAGCTACATTGATTCAGATAGCCTGAGGCCTCCTGAACGCGATGCACTTTACAGAATCGAAATCGGAGCGTTCCTTCTCCCAGGATCACAGGATAGGATATGGTCTACCCTTATAAGGACTGGAAAGTTACCAGCTACCAAAAAGAGCGGCAATAAGTGCCCAGGGCAAAACATCATGTGCTTGCTACATGATTGGACTGTTTTATTGTTATGTTATGTATTATATATTACCAATTGGCAATTGCCTTGTACCCTGTATTGTGATTCGTTGTGCCTAATAAGGTAATGAAGTTGTACCTTTTTCTCTATAAATAGAGCTGCTGTGCCTTGGGCAGGCAGTTGTTGTAGAGTTGTTATTGTATAAGTACCCCTTTTATCGTGGCTGTAATAAAGTATCTATACTGAGAAATACACTTCTACTACGTTTGAGTCGAGGACTCGTGAGTTGTTAGCGTCGTTTGAGATAGAAAGAAAGGAGTGGAAGAGAGAGAGAGAGGAGAATCCGTTGTGGAAGATAATAGAAGAGGCAAATCTATTACAATATGTCCACTGAGATTTAAACGGAGTGGAAAAACTTGAGCATTCTCAAGCAACAAATCAACATAATTTAACAGGTCTACGCAATTTTCAACTGTCATTTACATCACCTTTCAAACACATATACTGCAACAAGCCTGTAAAGTTATACAAAAACAACAATGTAATATGTTATTACGCCTGTTTTTATGCATATGCATATTATACTAACATAATTTATGTAAAAACGAACAGATCTGATGGGTCTGTAGCCAATCCAACAAAGTCAACACACAAAAAATATTTGGCAGGTTGGCAGGTCTGTTTTTTGATGCTGCTCCACTCCTATCATACACGTAATGTTATTATGCTCAACAATGTTTCACAAACTATGCCAACCCTTATACTTTTTACAATTGACCGTGTTTTACAAAACTTTGAGAACTCATTGTATGTATGACCTAACAGTTTTCTACAGTTGTGTCGTTGAGTTTGACTGCTCTTGGTGCCACATAGGCCTGGTATCAAGTGTGGGAGACTATTTACAAAAATTCACTAGAACAACTTTCAGTTGCCAGTATTGCTATGCCAACAAATAGCTAACTTGGCTGGAGCTGCTGTTTGAGAGGAAATAGTAACAAGCGGAAATCTACTGCTGTTGTCGTTTTTTCAGTCATAGTTGTTTTACTGGCCGTGTATACAGCTCTTTCATGGGATGATTACCTTGTAGTAAACGCAGCTAGCTTCTCGTTTACAATTGCTTCCTTCATGGCTAATGACATTTCACTGTGGATATGTGGGCTCTATGGCTTTGACAACTATCTTAATTTAAGTAAAGTTTGCCCCCACATGTGAGCTATATGTACCTTATGGAAGCATTCATCAATGGCACAAACTGAGTTTATCACAATTAAGGTTTTCATTAATTTTCGGTTTTTTCATAAACTCCCTGGTTAGAATTATTTTGCGGCGGTGTGGAGTTTGAACTTATTTTTTCTGTTTAGTTCTGTTACCAAAAAATCTCCAAACATATAACTCCAAGGAGAATTATGAACAGCAAATAAATAAGGTCATTTTCGCAATACTGTGATTGACTTACTTACCATAAGAAAGCTTTTCAACCCTGAAAACCTCTCATTGTCGCTTCCACTTGAGTGTGCCATTTTACACCAGTTACTTCTCTTCCCTCTTCTACTTTTTGTCTCATTAAAACACTCAGGATTAATGGAACATGTTGAGTCTCTCCAAGGTGACACACATCCTTCACTCCTTTCCCAAAACTCAAAAACCCTTTAGATACAGGGAATCTAAAGCAGAAGCACTCGGGAGCAAGGCTTTTAATCTATCACATTGCTCAATGGTTTACTCTTTACTTTGACAGGACCGTTCTCACCTGACCAAGGATCGGCTGAGATGCTGGTTTCAAATGACGGACTAATGATAACGACCCAATGGCGCTATTCCTTGGTGACTGCTGTTGAAAAGTTTTCCTTCAGAATTTGTTCTGGAGATTGTAACGAGACAATTTTTGAAAAAGTAGTGAGCTCCGGTGAACCAAACGACAATGAGAGAACTTGGAACGAAACTGCATCAACAACTAGTTTAACAGGACTTGCAGCTGTAAACTACTTTGTGTTAGTGCAAGCTTTGTGGCAAAATACTTCAAGTGAGGTGTTAGCCATTCCAGTTAATGTGGGTGAGTAGTACAGTTATCAATAACTTTTGTTATTTATTTAAATTTGGTTTGCATACATGAAAATGAAACCCTCGCTAAAGAAAACTAGCAAAGAACTTGTCAGGTAATAGATGATCGGCTGATAAAACTCTTTTGTACTTTTTTTTGGCTCCTGACCGCAAAATTATGAAATTTTATGATGTGCTTCACTTGCATTCCAGAAAGAGACCCATGATAGTTACAATAATTGAAAGTGTATGTGTGGCAAATGGAGCTTAACTTGACGAAGCTTTGTCTGAGGACATTGCATTGTGAGAAGAATGTCACTGTGGTGAATTCAAACAAGTCTTGATGGCTGAAAAAAATGTTTTTTCCGAAGCACTTTCTTGTGATCAACCTTGCAAAATTATAAAAAGATTTATGCAAATATTTTGAAATATTATGGACCAGTGGTGTATCATTGTATGAAAGAGCAGCATTTTTGTCAGCCTTAGGTGTAGAGTATGAAATTAGTGTATTTGGTTACCACTTTTATCAGGGTCTAGATATGAAAGTATAACAAGGCATCAAGCACTGGCGCCTCCAAGTCAGGTATCCATTATTCAACATCGGTAGGTTGAATCACTTCTTTGGTTTGATATTGTGGTAGATTTTGTTGAATGACAGCGGTAAACTTGGTGTTTACCACTCCAAGCTCCACATTGATGCACTATAGTTCCATCCACAGCCATCGGAAAGGTGCTGTATCAGTGGAAATTCTTACTGTGCCAGTAGCACAGCATGCAGTGCCGGTAGCACAGCATGCAGTGCCAGTAGCACAGCATGCAGTGCCAGTATTAACCACTAAAGGGCCGGTGTTGACCCCTTACATACCCGTTATGGTGACCCAGGGCCAGTCTGAGATGGCTACCAATGTAGAGGATCCACAAAGCCACCTAGTATCCTACTCTAGAGCAAAGACAGGAAGTACCCTTCCTTGGAACGACGAATACAGTAACCACAAGCTAGATATAGCCTTGGAGTCCTGCAATTGCCTATGATTGAACAATTGGAGATAGGACTCCGTCCTTGGCCACTTGGCGCCAATGACAGTTAATAGTTGTTTACTGTTTTCTTACTATTTATATATGCATTCTGATTGGTCTAATTACTTCCTGTGCCTTTACCTTTATATACTTTATGCAAGTAACTTCCCGCCAGCTTACCTATGAAAAGGCTGGAATTGTATATACTCATGGCATTCATTCATTCACTCATGTCTTGCTGTTCTCCCTAACGGATAGCCACCCTAGGACTTTGGTGGTGATGAGTAAACCTGCTAATCAAGCCAGACACTGTGTAGTTAGTCTGAGTTGTTAACTATGTGCTTGCCAAATTATCCGGCACTAACTGATCACAGTTGTAGCTGTAATACTGGCACAGAGTTTACCCTCTGGAGAGAGATGTGTAATCTGTGGGTTTAGGTGACCAGACCAAAATCCATTACAATATCAACCTTTTTGCATTGCCACCAAAGCCTCAGTAGCGTACTTAGTAGAGACATTTTGTGGAAGTTTTATATGATTTATGTTTTTATCCATTTTATGGAACTACTACTACAATTTAAGCATAAAACTAGAGATAATATTTTAGTTAGCCTATCAAAAACAATTTTTCCTTTAGATTTTATTAGGTTTGGGTAAGTTTATTTACAAGCAGGCCACAAACTATTATTCATCAAATCACTAGTACAGGTGCAGTTTGGTTTCATGGAAAAAGATAGACTTCCATCAGATTTCACTCACTTGTCAAATTTCTTACCCCCAAGTGGGCAAAGAAGTTTTGTTGGATTAACTTATAAGTTGAAGAGATGGTCTTACCGGTAAGTTCTGTAAATACAAGGTCTTACAATGAAACTATCCAAAAAATCCTGCACATTGACGGACTTGATTATAAGTTGAAACAACTGTGCCAGTTGCCAAAGGGCCATCAGCGCCCTGTGATAAGTGAAGCAATCTAGTTACAAATTCTTATTTGGGGAGACAAAATAAGAACATATTTGTTCTAAAAATCAACTCAATCAGCGGTTAAACTTAACAAAAATGTTGATGTTTTAAATTTCTGTGTGTAGCCTTTTGCACCAACTTTATCTCGGTAACACACATTTGTAAACTAATAGATTGTAGTTGGAAAAAGTTATTTCATTTGAAACATGAAACAATTCCACAAATGAATAACAATTGATAGTTAACAGTAGAAAAAGCTATCAGAATTATTGATACATCTACAAACAGGAATATTGGTATTAAGATGTGATGGGTATTTATTATGTGTGTGTGGGGGTGTGTGCGAGTGTGTGTGTATGTGCATGTGTATGTGAATTAAAAACTCTTGATAAATAATCGCTCTTATTTAAAAAAAACACATGCTTATCATAAGTATGAATTTTTGGATTATTCTGCGTTGAAAAGACTTTGTCGAATTATGACAGGCGCTACGCCATGCTTCAAAGCCCATGCCTTTGTACATCATTACACGGGATTGTTTTTTTTTCGTCCCTGGCACATCATAGTGATGCTTCATATAGGACCACAGGTCAAAACAACTAGCACAGTATAGCCAAGGTTAAGACACAGACAATGGCTGAACCAACTAACACCATAGTGAGTGTGATGAAACTTCAAATCAAATGTAATGCAATTTCAAACCTACATGTTTTAGCAGGTCCTCATTAGAGTATTAAAAGAATCACTACAATCAACTGTGTGATCATTAAGAGAGCTGCTTTTGTACTGATACAATTTTTAATCGTTTAGTTGATTTTTAAGCTGCAGGCGTTGCTCTTAATCTAAACATTTTCCTACGTTTGATTTATTACTACCGAGCTACTGTTCCTCAGTTTCTACGTGACACTCACATTTTCCATCATGTATCGAATTGAATCAACATTCGTTGAGTAGATCAAATATATCTAAGCCTATAAATATTTCTGACTGCAAAATTACCTTTATCGATTGACAAACTCGGAAAGTCCTGCCTCACCTGGTGTCATGTAAACTAATAAGTTTGTACCACTTTGTGCATGTAGTTTAATGTTTCCATGATTAATGGAAATTGAAATTACTTTAGCCAAATTATTCATTGTTGATGTTACTTTTGATTTAAAACTGAATATATTTTTGATTTCTAGCCGCAGATGTACACGCAGTGATGATCACCGATGTGTCAGTCTCATACACATTTACCGGCTTTGAAGTTTCTCTACAGTGGAGCCTTGAGGGTGGATTCACCTCGTATGCTTTGAAACTGTGTCTCTTTCTGGCACAGAGTGTCGGGTTTTAGAACAGTTTATTGCGGACAATGCAACCCAATGGCACTTCTATCGTGCTTATGGGCTAACAGAGCTATCAGCAGGAACATACAATGTTAAAGTTGATGTTTTGGACTCAACTGGAGCGAAACAAAACACAGTGCTTCATGGGAGAAAGTGGTGATCGTTGGTATGTTAAATTGATTATATATTTTACATTGTCGTTTTTTTATTTCATTATAAAAACTTGATATGGATAGGATGTTGCAGAAATAAGGTTTTGGTATTTTTGCTTGATTTGAGCTTTAAAACTGTGATTTACTTTATCAGATAGAGCTGAGTAGTCAAATTTTCAATCGGCATGATGATAAGTTGTTTGTGGTGTGGCTTAAATCAGAGGCAACATTTAGTTTTGTGTGAGTTTGGAGTTCATCAATCGGAGGGGGGAATCTTGTACAGAAGAAGGGTGCTTGCAATGGTTAGGGATGGTTTTGATTGATAAATACTGTGACAAAAACTTATTCTAAAATTATAAAATACAACTGGTTAGTGAAATTATGCCGTCTTTTGGCAGGAAATCCCAAACTTCACTGTTTTCTGAAATTTCACAATTGTCACAATGGTAGTACTTTCCCTCAAATTTTGCCGGTAGCAACTTCCGACATTTTACCAAAAAATTCCTTTGGCTGTGGCCTGTAGTTTAAGTAAAATTTCTTTAGTTGATGAAGAGTAGTAATGTAGGAGCAGATATTGTTGAAAAAAGGATCTGTTCACATACTGTGGTAGATCTTAGTGAATAACGATAATAATTTGGGAGTTTGCCACACTATTTCCACACTGAATGCGCTACAGACTTTACCTACAGCCATCGGTAAGATGCTGTGCCGGTAGGAAACACTTACTGTGCTGGTAGCACAGTGTGAAGGGCCCATAGTGACCCCTGCAAGGCCGGAATTGACCCCTACTGAGCCGGTGTGATGATTCAGGGCCGGTCAAAGATGGCCGCCAGACCTGAAAACTTCCAAAACCAACTACAATCCTGCTTTAGGACAGAAACAGGAAATATCCTACCTCGAATCCGGAGATATCAAAACAACAAGCTAACCAGAGCCTTGGGACCCTGTATGACACTCTTTTTTGGACAGTAGGAGACAGGACTCCGCCTCTAGCCACTTGGTGCTTAGTTCATTTGAACTTTATGCGATTCGTTATTGGTTACTTATTTATATATGTAATCGCATTTGTCTAATTACTTCCTGCGAAGTTACTCTTATATAATTTTATGCTAACTACTCTTTCCAGCTACTTATAAAAGGGCTGAAATTGCTCATATTCTGGAAGAAAGCCAGTATTCAAACTGCACGCTGCCTTGTTTGTTTGAGCCATAGGCTCTGCCTATACCGGATGATTCAGTTGTGTTATATAGTTTCCCTGTCAATAAGCACAGTGTCTCCTCTGGAGAAAGGCATAATACTCAATAATAGTGGATATCTGTGGAAACCAGACCGGAATCCATTACAATACTTACAGCAAGTTTTTTTGTTAGATTTGTTGGATTGTTTACAGAGTTGCCAAAAATAAATCCGTTAGGTTTTAGATGACCTTTTTAGTGTAATATGTATATGCATAGGAAAACAGATCTGCTACCATATTATATGGTTATTTTTTGGTATTAACATGTTCACAGACTTTTTACATTGTATTTATATAGGTAAGTATGTATGTTTGGCAATGTAAACTATATTTGACATTTGCACAGAGCTGTAAGATGTTTATTGATTTGTTATTGGATTATGCTAGGAGTTTCCCTCCCACAATGTTTGTTTGCTCTTGTTTTCGTAGTGGGTCAGGTATTATGTTTATTTTCCTAAAATGGTAGTAGAAGTAGGAATAGAATAATACTGGTGTATGTAATAAAGTATGACACAATGGGGTAGAAAGTGTAGGTATAGTAGATAACTATTGTGATAGGAAGTGTAAAATGATATGGTATGAAGTGTATAAAGAATTTTTAAATTGCAAAATAATCAATGACATTGCAGGAAAGATTGCTATATTCGGGATGAGTTACAATGAGAAAAGTTTTTACAAATTCAAGTTCACTATTGTTTGACACAGACCGACTCATTGCTGAAAGTTTGTCAAAGCGCTATAACTAAAACTCTGTAAAAAATGTGGTGAACATGGATTCACTATCAAATTGTTTCTACATACGGTGTAATGTTTTTGGCATTAACATTCATTGATTGTCTCCAAAGTTGTGATGTTTTTTTGTTGGAGTAGAGATTGTAGTCACTCAAATTGTTTTAGCTGTTGGAGATGTAGTTGGAACTGGAGTTGTCTTTGTAGCCATAGTAGAAAGATTTTTACATGTTTTGAGATGTGCCAAATTTTCATCAGTTTCGGCATATGTAATTGTAATCGCCAGATGTTGGATCGCAACTTCCGTTGATATGGTTTACAATGCAAGAAAAGCTGAAGCAAATTGATTCTCAAAAAACGATTTAGAATATGCATTACTTGTCAAATGTCTGGGTAACCGAGAGTGCCTTCACATTAATCGTCTGTAGTTGGAGAAAAAACGAAAGAAAGGGGTGGATCCATCAGAGGTAAAGTTGAGGTTTTCATCGTTGCAGTAGTTGTTGTTGTTGTTGTGGGATTAGTTGTGGCTCTCAAAGTTGTAGCTCTTGATTAATCCCAGGACACTCGGATGTATTACAAAGGTTCGTCAGTTTTGCAAGCAAATTGATGTTCATTCATCGTCTGGTTTCTGCACGAAGCTTGATGGTGGTCCATTAAGAGTCATAGCAAATTCGGGACTTTAAAGTTTGATCAAAAATATGAGCCACTACTTGAACACCTCTGATACCAAAAGTTATCAAGAAGTGACGGAATAAAACAAAGGGAGGAATCTCTGTTTCAAGACAATGTTTGGAAAAAGTGGAGAACAATAGAAGATGGACCCACTATTCCACAATTTTGTTTTAAGATAGATACTTTTTTCACTCTAGCTCCCTCATCCAGGGTTTTGAATTAACGGTCTGAAACATCGACCGCACCCGAATAATATGTCACAATTAAAACTCTGGATACCGGGCTTTGGGATCGCATCTGTTTTTTTTATCCCTCCAACATGCGATGCTAATGATGATCTTGCTTTGGACAGTCTTTAGGCTTTTAAACTCAGAAACGAGAAATTGAGGTCTTTGAATCCATCGACATCAGTGATGATAATACGTGGTTTGTTGTTGCTGGAACGATTGCACCATGTGCATGCAAACTCGAAATTGAGATACCAGAGGTGTAGTGGATTCTGTCGGTAGGGCTCCTACTATCGTCCGCTGACAACAGCCGTTCACAGCGTCAGCTTGTGAAACAGCAAAGCAACACATCTCTCCTAAAGGTAATGCAGTGTCGGTCAGACCTGCTGGTAGCAAAAGATAAGTCAATAATGACTTCACTACTAGTGAGCCCTCTGCTCAGAAAAATTAGGTGTAGTTTTAAGTTTTAGAATACATTTATTGTCCACATATCAAACTCCAGCGACCAATCCCCTAGAGAAGTCCAAAGCACAAGCAGTAAGTGATAAGTGGCAAAGTATATATGAAAAATCAGCCTCTCATAGGCTGACCACAGGAAGTGTATTGCATCATGTTGGTGCAACCAATAAAACATAACAGGAAGTGCTGCAACCAATCAGATGACAATACATACAAAATCACACAATGTTAAATGAATAAGGCGTCTAGTGGCAATGGAATTTGCTATAAAATTAAGCCCTTAGACTAATTAGCCTTACAATCCAGGGAGGCGGTAAGTGGAGGTAGATAAGGTTCTGGGTACGTCCTCGGAAGTTGATACAGATCTTCTTAAAACTCTGGCTAGAGCAGCCATCTTTTTGGCGACCTGGTATGCCAGAAATAGGGTCAGTAAAGGTCACGGCAGGGTCGGTAAAGGTCACTACAGAATCAGTAAGGAAAGTTGCAGGGTCGGTAAGCATGCAGGATCGGTGTGAAAAATCATCTACTTCTAAGCAATGGCTACTGGTTACATCACTTGGGGAGGCCTGTCTGACTAGTTAATAATGTCAGAGTCACCTTTGGGTTAGGGTATAGGTATGTACAAAGCATGTGCTGCCAAAATCTACCACAGAGGCTAGGCTTTGTAATCGAATGCACACAATTCCCCATTCCAAAAAAAATTGTGTTTTTGGCATGACCTTCCATCATCATTTTAATTCCCAGCATACATTCATCTTCATTTGAGCTGCATTTTGTCGCAGTATCACAGGGTGCTTCATTTGTAGGCTTTTGACTTTTGTGAATCCAAAAGGCACTTAAAGGGAAAATAAATAAGCAATAAAAAAGTCGGAGAGGTAGATTCTTACGCAGTTATTGTCATCCGCATCCGTAAACTGTATACTATTTTCGAAGGCACAGAATAAGACATCATCTCTTTCCATAGCTGTGTATATGTATTCATCAACATTCTCGCTGTAGAAGTTTACATTTGTGTTGGGAAATTGAGTCGTCAGTAGCAATACAATTGTGCAACTTATCTCCAAAGCACTTCTGCTTTCAGTATCACCATTTAAATGCCCTTAATCAATGACGGCCGCAAAATTTTTTTCGTAAACAATCATTGGCTTATTTATCTCACTCAGTTGTTTTTGGAAATGTGAGATAATCCCATCAAAGTGGTAACAAAATGTTAGTACGGTTCTATTTGCAAAAGAATAAGCAAAGATGTCAACTGAAATGCGCATAGTCTTTTTAAAACGAAAGTCCACCAAATTGCCTAGCTCCACATGTTTAAAATATTACATCATGTCAAACTTTGCAATCGCTCTCGTTAGATCGGCAAAATTTATCGTCATGTCATCGAAACAACAGACTTTTGGATCAAAGTTCCTAAAGCAGTTTACACAATCGAGAGGATATCCTCTTGAAACACAGAAACAACAACGACATCTACTTTGTGTCTTTTAAACACTGGTTAGATAGTTTGCTATGATATGTAGGTAGTAAATAAGGATTTAATCGAGCTCGTACATTATTTAACATAAAGTGAATCCCTAAGTCACCTGTGGAAAGTTCTAAAAGGAGTCTATCTAGTCATCATGCTCTGACAATCCAATTTCCATGTTTTTTTAAAACTAGTCTTATGTGAATCAGATCTAAGCTGTCTGTCATTTCTTGTTCGATAGTTGCAGCGCATTCCACAAACTCAGCAAAGATGTCGCAAATGAACATCTGACGTTGTTGTGCAAACAGTGGAGATTTAGCAGCAAACTATTTGTTGTTTAGTTGTAAAAACTAGCTACTAGTATGCAGTAAACTCATTCTTTCATGGAGAAAATCTTCAGCGTTTCCTTCATGAAAATCAAATCTCCTACAACTTCGGAAGCTTTTTGGTGAGCAAAGTTTTCAATGTGCAACATGTTTTTTGTTATCAAGTTGAGCTACAAAACGTAATTGATGTGTTGTCAAACGAGAATATGTATTCAGCCTTAAAAAATTTTAGTTTTGAAATTTAGTGTTGTAATTACTGCTTTAGCTCAAGTAGATTCTCATAAAACTTTTTGTCTCAACTTGGCAATTTTAAATTGGACAGCACTTTAGTTCCGATGAGCACACAGCATATGTTCTTTTTTTACACTTGCTGCAGTAACTGAAATGTCCACATGAACAAGAGATTTTGTTGGCAGGGATTTTTTTTCGGGAGAGTCATTGAGGAAGACTAAATTGCTCCAAGTTGTCTTTCTCCACCTTCTCGTCTTTCTTTCTTTGAGCCTTCAACAAGACTTTGTCAACACTTGATTTACACTCATATAAAACGTCAGCTACATCATCAGTTTCTTTTGGATTTCCATATGAAGTTCTGGCATTCTACAGAGTGTGTTAAGCTTCAACCATAATTTCTCTTTACTCTGAAGGCTTTCAAATCAGCGTCAAGACTTGTCCCATGTAGTTTAAGCCATGTCACACATTTTCACAGATAATTTTCATAACTTCACTTTTAAAAAACTTAGTGACACAATAATTATTTTTTTATTATGTGACTCAAGCTCAATAACTCTGTCCGCAGTGGAAACATATCAAACCAGTACTTGATTAGATAACCTAATTATCGTTGCAGCATTCTTGAGTTGCTAGGTGCACAAACTATTGAACTGGAGGTCTGGTTCCACGGACATCCGTATAGCTCAAGTATTGTACCTCTTTCCAGATGGGACACTGTACTGCTCGACAGTGACAACTGTGCAATCAGGCAACCGGTCTACCCGGTATAGGTAGAGCCTATGGCTCATACAAGCCACACGGAGTGGTGTTTGAATAGTGGCAAGACAAAGTGCTAAAGGGTATTATTCCAATAGGGTTATTGTGGCAAAACATGAGAATGAATGCAATGATTGCAGCAAAAGTCTCTCATTTTATAGGACGACTCACAGGAAGTAGTTAGCATAATTTGTATTAAAGTAAGAGCACAAGAAGTAATTGAACCAATACAAGTGCGCATATAAAAACTTAACCAATAATTGGGTAAATAAGAATTAAAGAGAATAGGTGCCAAGTGGCTAAGGGCAGAGTCCTCTCTCCCATTGCCCGATCAGATTGTTCTACAGGGTCCCAAATCTCTGGATAGCTTGCGGTTCTGGTTACTGCGGATGTTAGGCAGGGTAGCTTCTGTTTCTGGCGTAGCGTTAAATCCCAGCTGGTTCTGGAAGCTCTCTACTATGGCAGCCATCTTTTAACCAGCCCTGAGTCAACGTACCGGCCCTGTAGAGGTCACTACCGGCCTTGCAGGGGTCACTACCGACCCTTCAAACTGTGCTACCGGCACAGTATAGCTTTGCCACCGGCGCAGCATCTTACCGATGGCTGTAAGTGGAATGCTAGCGCACTGAGTGGGGATATGGTGGAGCAAACTCCTAGTTTACTACTACTGTGCACCAAAATCTACCACACTATGTAAATTTCCAAGTTTGCTGGAGATGAGTTTTATAACATGTCAAATAGAGATTTAAACCATTTTATTAAAAGCATGTCAAGTGTTGCGGTTGAAAAATCAAGGTTGAAAGGCTTCGCTATAGTGAAAATATCCACTGACCAGAGATAGACATCGGGTAATAATGATTCACCAGTTTTCATCTGTAGTTTTTTCTCAACTTCCCCATCCCACACACTCTGAAAATTGGGGAGCAAACTTATGTCATTTCTTTTGAACTTCCAAAATGTAACCAAAACTATACTGCCATTTTCAGAGCAAACTGAGTCAGAGTTTAATTCCAACTAACCGTATAACTTTGACTGATTTTGGTCTGACAATTGATAAAGGCAACTAAAACAGAGTCAAATTTAAAAGCAAGTACTCGATTGAGGTTTTTGAGAGGTATACGATTAGTTTCATATCAGCTTTAACTTTTTCAGTGTTTACTCTTCTAAAACCAATTCAGTAATCAACTCAAGCAAATTTGTTAATGAATCTGTTTAATAAAGATAGAAAAATCACTTACTTTTCCACAGTATTATTTTGTACATTAGCATTACTCAACCTGATATTGATGCATAATTTTGACAAGAAACCCTTGGCGCTTAGATTGTATATACTATGTCCAATTCAAAAGTTGACTTCATATAATGAGAAGAATTATCAAAATGTAACACCCTCTTCGGACATTGCAGTATGATATATGAAAAAACAAGTCAAAACAAGTCCTTTTAGTTTCATTCATGCATTTTACTTTTGACACCAGGTGCATACCTTTATATGGAGTAATTTCCCCTCTTTCAAATGAATGTAATTTAAACAAGATTAGGTTATCAACTCCGGTTCATCCTAATATTTCAACTTTACTTTTCTTAATTTAGAAGGCCTTGTTATTTTCACAAAAATTATGGGAGACATCTTACCGAAAACATTTTTATTTAAAGTTTGGTTGTACTGTATTTTCATTTTCATTTTGTTACTCGAGACAAGTTTTGCTTCTGAGGACGAGTAATGTTATATACTTTTGAATTTTTTGGTTCCGCTTTCGCTGTTACTGTTTATTATTACCACAAAATATAATTCATGTGCTTTCTTGTAAATTGAAGTTGTCCACAATGATAGCTATTTTTCATGTCTAACACACTTATTAGATGGGATTATCATTCTAACTCAAAAATATTATGTCATTGGAAATCTTAATAATAATTATTAGTGTTAGTCATCCACTACTGAGGGAGATAAGCGACATTGATAACAAGCAATCAGTGCCATATTTTATTGTCAATGTATAAATTTTTATGCGGCTTAAATATCCCGCATGCCTGTTCAAAAATGTAATCTCAAACCTTTGAGTCCGACGGGAATGAAAAAGTTTGAATTTACTAAAATAATGTCTCATAATAAAAAGTGACCCGTGTGCAAGAATTAGCATGATTAAACCAGATCGAAACTAAACTTAGTTTTGAACTGGTTAAAATTCTTTTGTGAACCGCTTTACTTCACAGGTTGACTATTTTGTGAACCCCAGCCACCCACGAATCGGAAAACATATTTATTGTGATTTCAGCCAACTCTCTTACCAGTACTTCCAGATGCTTTACTACTACATTCCAATGAATTCCTCAATCAAGTGAGTTTTGCAAGACTAGTTTATAGCGTGGATGGTTGACAGAAGGCTGGAAGCCTTTTCAGAAGCGTTTGTTAGTTGTGTTGATAACGGCGTGGTAACAAAGTTCTTTACATCCGTATCTGCAGTGGGATTATGCAGACAGAGAGGAACAGCCGGAGAAGCCATTGAGTCACCAACAGTCAGTACTCCCTCTTTCCCTACTTTTTGAGCCATTCCCCTAAGAGACACTGCAACCCCATATCTAGTACTAGCATCCCTTGAGCTCTCCTGGGTGAAAAAAACTACCCCAGAACCTGCTACAGCCACCTCGACAGTGCTACAGTTACCTATACCGTGATAAACCACTTCGAAGATGAGAAAAGTCACTGCAACAACCACAACCTTTTTTGCAGGCCCCGTTCAACACTTCCAGACATTGGAAGATATTACACAGTGATTCCAACTTAGTTGTAGTTTTTCTGAATGAGATACAGGTACCTCCAATTTTCTGATGTACGCCGGTCACTGCTACAGGTACTAATAATGCTGTTACATCAAACCCAACCAGAAAAACCTTTTTGCAATGACCACCGACCCCACTACTACAGATCCTGTCGATAGTTCCTGAAACTTAAAGAGATTTCAATCCATCTCCATCCCGTTTGCATTTTTCATGAGTGCTGAAGCCTTTCCCAACCCTGAAAAAGATGGTATTTATCAGTTTTTGCTCATTTGAAGTTTGTCAAGCCATATAAAGATACCCTTGACCTTTTTGCAACTTGCCTCTGGGCCAGGAACACCCTGTAATCTTTTTAAATATCTCTCTTTACTCTGAGTTCTTGTAAAAGCACTAAAATAGCAAGAAACCGGCAGATGGCTTTAAAGAGGGCCAGAAAGAAGTGCTGTTAGAATGCCATCAGGTACATCAGAAGCAGAAGCTATTGACAGGTTGCCCCAGACTCTCCAGTGAGTCCTGCGAAATCTTAGCCAGCACCTGATCAAATTTAAAACGTCACAAGATTGATGAAATTCTCAATGTCTTCATCAATCTTGTGACGTTTTAAATTTGATCAGGTGCTGGCTAAGATTTCGCAGGACTCGCTGGAGAGTCTGGGGCAACCTGTCAATAGCTTCTGCTTCTGATGTACCTGATGGCATTCTAACAGCACTTCTTTCTGGCCCTCTTTAAAGCCATCTGCCGGTTTCTTGCTATTTTAGTGCTTTTACAAGAACTCAGAGTAAAGAGAGATATTTAAAAAAATTACAGGGTGTTCCTGGCCCAGAGGCGAGTTGTAAAAAGGTCAAGGGTATCTTTATATGGCTTGACAAACTTAAAATGAGCAAAAACTGATAAATACCATCTTTTTCAGGGTCACAAGATTGATGAAGACATTGAGAATTTCATTTTGCGGTTTCTTAAGTTAGCAGAAGCAAATGACTAGAAACAAGCTCAAAACTTTCTTGTGTTAAGGAGGAAGTTGAAGATGATGCGCTGGTGTGTGGACAGCCTATCACTCTGCAAAAAAATTTCCATTTTCCTCAGTGCCAACTTTGGGGTAAATGTTATGGTGAAGCTTTGCAACAGAAAACCAGTTTTTATGAAAAGTAACTGATTTTGCTGCAAAAATAATCAATTAACATTGAAAAATTAATCAGTATCGTTTATGAAAACTTCCTCATCCTGCACATTGGTAAGAAGATCCTAAAAATATTCACCGCTATTTTAGGCTACCATGACCTGCAGCACTGTTTTTGGAATCTGTACACCCAAAAGCTAAAAAACCTTGTTAGTCCTGGGTGTGGGTTAATATAGACAATAAAAGTCCATGCTAACAAACGGTCTCAAGCTAGAATGGTTGATAAAGAAGGAGAGCAGCACTGCCAGTCTTCGTTAAAATTACTTCACTCTACTCCGAGTCAACATCTGTGCACTCCAACCAACCTCAGCTTGAGTATTCCTAATCATATGTTGATCCATCAAAAACATCAATATCCTGACCCTCTTTGTGGCAGGAGAAAACTTACAGTCTTTGTAAGTGTGTATTCCTGTCACTGTTGTCAGTGAATGGCGTAAGAGAAGAAATGAAGCAGTTTATGCTGTTACATACAGAAGCTCCATCAACCCCCGTCTTCATTTCTAATGCAAGTCCACCAGTTTGGAACTGCCCCTATACCAGTGTTGCAGAATGG
>CALYOO010000136.1:38033-59531 GCA_945261195.1 Cryptosula pallasiana
AGCTCTGATAAGTGCTGAAGCAGTTGCTTTGCCTGCTTCTTACCCTCTAGTTACTCTTCTTGCTCCCTAGTCTCCCTTCATGTCTCTGAGCTGTATTCAGTTGGTCTTCCCCAATGTCTTCAATGTTTCCCAAGCTGCTATTCCGTGATGTCAGGACAGATGCAATGTGCAGCATGTAGCTGTGTTTTTATGTCAGTATGCTGCCATGTTCAGTTTGGGAGAACATGGTGTTGGCCAAACTACCCTGGTTACGCACAGCATTTCCTTCCTTCCCAGTACTCAACCTATCCACCATCAACCCCTCGCCAATTAGGCCCCGAGTAGGATTCAAAATCAGAGAGAGAAGTGGGACAATTGTTAGAGAGTGAACTCATAGAACAAGCCTCATGGGCCCTGAACTACCCCGTTGTTCTAGTGCTGAAAGATGCTGCGTGGAGATTATGTATAGACTACAGATGCTTGAAGGCAGTCACTCATCAGGTTGCCTACCCCCTCCTAGTATCAATGAGATTTTAGACACTTTGTCAGTGACCGAGTTTTTTAGTACTTTGGACTTGGTCGGTGATCACTGGCGGTTTCCCATTGATGAGGAGGCCACTGAGCACTCTGCATTTGTCACTCGTACAGGTCTGTTGGAGTGGAAGGTCCTCCCTTTCAGCTTCACTTCAGCCCCGGGCACTTTCCAGCATTTGATGGAGAAGTTGATACCAGGTCTCCACTGGAAACCCGTCAGCTCTACCTCGACTTCATTATTGTCATTGTTCCAAGCATTCCCACTCACATCCATTGCCTGGCTGAGGTCTTACAGTGGTTCAAGCAGGCCGGGTTGAAGGTCAATCCCACCAAATGTTTGTTAATCAAGCCAAAGGTCCAGTACTTCAGACACGTAGTGAGCAGTGCAGGAGTGGCCACAGACCCAGAGAAGGTCTCAGCTTGAGCACACTGGTGGACATCCACATAGTTGAAGGGTTCACAAGCCTTCCTAGGTACCTTAAAGTACTACAGGCAGTACATTCCTAATTTCTCTACAGTTGCATGGCCCCTTACTTTGCTCACTAGTCAACATGCTCCTTGGGGGTGATCCAAGATACCGCTTTTCAGTAACTCAAAGTGGTTTTCTGGCTATAGCCTGTGCCCCTGTTCTTAGTTACCCTGACCCTAAGTTGCAGTACACTTTTGACACTGATGCTGGCCATGCAGGTGTAGGTCCAGTCTGTCGCATGTGCAGGAAGGTAGTGAGCGAGTGATCGTTTACTACAGCAAGGCACTAAGTCGTCAGGAGCGCAAATATTGTGTGACATGGAGAGAGCTGTTGGCAGTATTAGTAGTGAAGCCTGTCAAGCACTTTCGTCCCTACCTCTAGGGCCAGTACCACCGTCTTTGAACAGATCATGCTCCTCGGTTGTGGCTGAGATGCTGCCAGGAACCAACCAGTCAGGTGGCTCAACGTCTCCAGTCACTCTCTGAGTTAAAGTACACCATTGAACATAGGAGAGACCTTCGACATGGCAAAGCAGACGGCTTGAGTTTTAGGTGCCCCCAGAGAGTAGACAGTGTGGCAAAATCCAGGAAGGGATAGTGGGCCCTCCAAGGATGAAGTCCAACCAGAACTGGCTTGCTCCTTAGTTTCAGCTTTCATCTACTTCTGTTTTGACTCGATATGGGTCTCAGCTATCTCCCCTCTAAACTACCTTCCCTGTCCCTTTGGTACCCCCCACGCTGTTCAGCCTGTCAAACTGGATGTCAACCACGTTCAGGCTCAGAGTGAAAGTATCCAAGATGTGGCTGTCATTCAACAGACAGTGTTTACACAGTCCCTCTCACTAAATAGCAATTGGAGCTTGCAGCCAAAAGTTGAGGCAACTGAACAATTTCATTGGGGCTATGAGGTTCCGGGCAGATGGTGTGTTAGAGTTTTAAGTCCCTCTCAACCGCTTACTCATGTATGCGAAGCCTGATGTTTTTTGAGCCGACCGGATTCCAGTACTTTCAACTACCATATCTGCATGTTTTACTGCATAATTGTAGAGACACTTCACCCAGTGGGAAAAGTTGGTAGTGAGCGTGAACAGAGACCATCTAAGCAAGCATTTGTATATTGAGATAAACAAATAATTCATAATCTGAAATTGGTCTGTTTAGTCTGGTAGGTTGCCTGAAATTGTTGGTTCACCTGCACACGACAGAACCTGGAGTTATCTCTATACACACACAGCTGGTAGGAGAGCCATAACAACTGTCTACAGTAGCGCTCTATAGAAAGCATTGTCTTACTTACACCGTACACTTTCTCAAGTATCTTTTTGCTGAAAACACGGCAAATCCTTTACATTATATACCCAAGCTTTTCTTCAAGCCTTTAATGTGATATACGAGTCATCCAAACAGAAATTTCTATCTCACTTTGATAATATTGAGAAAGAATAGTCCTTGCTGGTAGATAGAACCCAAAAACATTGCAAGACCTGCAGAACAACTTCTTCCCATCTACATAGTGAATGTAATAGTAAATCTGTCTGGTCATATCCCATGGGGTACATAGCAGTAGTAATAAGGGAGCAGATCTCTTTCAAGGAGTCTTTTTAGAAGATTCTTCTGTTCCAGGTACTTGAAGTATGCAACAGTTACCATGAGAACATGTGAGGTACCTTTTTGTGTGCACCAGTTGTTTAGAATGTATATAATTTTATAGTGTTGAATGTTGATTCATACATTGTATGATGTGTTGGGTGTTCTGGGGGTTCTCCTGGTCCATTGAGTGCCTTTTTGTGCACCAGTTGTTTAGAATTTATGGTAATTATTAGTGTGGGTATGTTGATTAATTATCCTCCCTGTCGGTGCCTTTTTGTATGCACCTGGTGTTTTGAATGTTTTAGATTGTGGGGTTTGAGTATTGTATAAAAGTGAAGCGTTTTGAGATTGTATAACTTTATTGTAAAAGAAATATTATGTATACACGCGGAAAATTTCTAACACTATTACGAAAGATAATACAGAAGAACTTACCTGTTCATCTATTTGAATGCATTTGTGAATGTGATGACGAAGTTGACGTAAAGTTTTTTGAGTCCATTTCGATTTATTCAATTGTTGAAAAAGAGTTTTATCCACGTGTTTCTTTTAATTTTTTTTTTAATAATTTTTAATACTTACGAGTTTTAACATTTTAGAACTGTTTTAACCGCTTTCACCAATTAACGAGCTCATCTATCACCGGCTTTATTAAAAAAAAGCACCAATTTTCAAAATTTTATTAAAATTGATGTATACAAGATATGCTAGCAAGTTAATACTCATATGAATCAGCAGTCTCTTTTTCTCTGAGGGGAATTAATAAAATATTGATTCCGCCAGTTTAAACTACGTTTATCATTTTTTTAGTTCTGAGATAATTTTTTAGTAGTTACCTTTACAGATCAACCAGCGAAAAAAATTAACACTATAAATATAAAACTTATAGCACAGCTGAAAAGAGAACAGAATTTTGATAAGACTAGCAAAATCTGAAGCAAAAATATGCAAAACAAGAGTTAGATTATTGCAACAACACTCTAGCAATGACTGCACAGAATACCGAAAATTTCGGATTTTTTCTGAAAATAATGATTAATTTGATTATTAGCTTAGACAAAGCCCTTATTGCTGTACGAATGAACTAGGAACATTCAGAGCTATATTTTGGTACAAAGAACAACATTAATCAACAGTTTCACAAAATAATAAAAAAACTAAAGTTATTTGTTTATTATCAACGCCGCTTTTAAATAATTAATTAACAGTTTACAAACCTTTAATTCCACAATCAGAAAGCTCAAACAAGTTAAGATAGTGATAAACTAATTATATCAGAAGGAAGAAAACAGAATGTGCTAGCTGTTTGCTAGAAAAAAAAACTGACCATCATTAAGAAAAAATCAGCGAAATTGAATACAGGAAGTTATAGGGTCAACGAGATTTGAAACTGTTTCCGTTTAAAAGGTCGTAGCGTCTTCAAACAAAAAACCAAAAGATAGAAGAGACTCCGTTTTACACAATGATATAAAAATTATTTCAATCAACTCTCACAACGCGCGCAATCTTTTCCAAAATCCGAACAATTTCTAATATGAGCAACGGCGTTGATGGAATAGTTGGGCACATAACTCCTTTTGAAGCAGTCTCAAGACTGATTGGGAAAAGTTGAAAGTGTTTTCTGTCATGTAATAGAATATATCTATAGCATCATCCTATTGAGCAATAGAACTTTTGTACCAAATCGGTGAAAGTTCTCCTTGGAGCGCTGCCATGCTTAACATACGTTGCACCACGCAAAATACGATGGCTTGGAATGTTAATTGGTAGACTGCTTTTGCTGTACAACCTCATTAGCTTTCACATACTTTTGATAAACTTCTGGAAGGTAATCTTTTACGTATATCATTTTTTTGGGGGACATAATGATCTGAAATAAAAATATACGTATCAGTAAAGGGTAATAGACAGTGAAGAAAAATAATTCAAGTTTTTTTTTTATATTTCAACCGGCGCTAAATGCTAGTTTCTTTGTTAATTCTTTTCTTATCCCCAAGAATCCTGCTGATAATTGTGTGATGAATATGTAGTAGAAGTTTATTCGGAAGCTATTGCTGGAGAGAATAATTTCTGTGCAGAGAGAGCAGTTCTTAAATACAAAAAGTTACACCTACCTATTAACACTCCAACTAATGAGAATACTTGCTTGATATGCATTTACATTGATTTTATCCCCGCAAAAACCCTCTATACTATATATGGATGTTTCGCACGAAAAATCTTGGTTTTTCGTGCAAGAAACTTCTGTTTTTTCCAGACAGAACATGTTCTTTTGTACCAGCAGAAAATGTTATTTTTCTGCGCGGCAAAATATGTTTTTCTTTCCGGGCGAAAAGTGTGTTTTTCATGTAGAAAATTTATCGTTTTTTTTTGGTAAGCAAACATTGTTTTGGTCGCGCACAAAAAAAATTTTCGCAAGAAAAATGTATATGTTTGAGGCATTTTTGCGCCAAAAGTGTGTTTTTTTCACAAAAAATTGTGCTTTTCTCACAAAAACAATGCATTTTTTTGCGCAAAAAAGTTTTGTTTTCAGTTCAAAAACGGTTTTGTTTTTGCGCATAAACTGTATATGTTATAAGTGGTTCTTTTTCGGCGCAGAAATATGTATTTTTTTCTACGGATAAAAACGTGTTTTGTTGCGCAAAAACTTTGTGTTTTTTTTGCACGAAAAATATGTGTTTTTTAGACAGAAAATGATGTAATATTCGCCCATGAAAACGATGTTTTCACCAGCATGAAAAATTTAGTTTTTGTTAACTCTTTCAATTGCATCCGCTGCGACCAATAAATTACCTTAGGAATCACCCGCTTTTTGCAAAAAAAGTTTATTTTCAAAATTTTATTAAAATTCACCTATAAAGGATATGGTAACAACTTTATGCTCATATGAATCAACATTCTCTTTTCTTTTAGGAGAATTAATATCATATTGATTCCACCAGTCTAAACTATTTTTATTATTTTTTTAGTTCGGAGACCATTTTTTAGTAATGACCCCAACAGATCACCCAGTTACAAAGGAAATAACACACTAAACGTGAAACTGATAGCACAGCTGAAAAGAGGACAAAATTTTGATAAGACTAGCCAAATTTGAAGCAAAAATATGCAAGAAAAGTGTTAGAACACTGCAACAACAATTGGACACTTGTTGCACAAATGACCGAAAATTTCGGAAAATTTTTTTTCTGAAAATAATTATTATTTTTTTTCCAGGCGAAAATAAAGCCCTCATTGGTGCACGGATGAACTAGAAACATTTAGAGCTACATTTTGATGTAAAGAACAACATCAGTCAACAACTTTACAAAAATAATAAAAAAATATTAAAATTAAATATTTAATATCAATGCCGTATCTAAATAATTAATTACTAGCTTACTAACCTTCAATTCCATTATCAGAGAGCTCAAACAATCTCACATAATAATAAACTAACTAAATCAGAAGAAGAAAACAATGTGCTTGCTCCTTTCCAAAAAATATTTGCCCATTATTATCAAAAAAAATCTGAAATTTAAAACAGGAAGTGATGGGTTAAGGATATTTGGAACTGTTTCCGTTTAGAATGTAGTACAGTCTTCAAACAAAAACCAGAAAATAGGCAATTGTCTGCTCTACACGATGGTATAAAAATCATTCATGTGAGTCTACACAAACGTTTGCAAAACGTTCCGAAAACTAGACGAACAAAATCACGAGCATTGCTCGTGACGGATGAATAGGACAGATAACTCCGCAACGAGCATTGCTCTACGTGGAATGACTAAGAGTTTTAAAAAACATAATGTTTTATTCGCATGAAAAAATGATGTTTTATTTGCGAGAAAAAATGGGTTTTTTGTCAGACAGAAAAAAATTTTTGCGCAAAAACTTTAGATGTTGTAAAGGGGGATATCGCAAAATAAAGGTTTTCTTCCGCACGAAAAGGTGTTTTCTCACGCAAAACAATATTTCTTTTCCAATTAAATAATTTTTTTTGGCTTAAAAACAATAAGTTTTTATTTATGTGCAAAAATGTTTTATTTTTGAAAAAATGTTTTGCTTTGTTCGCGCGAAAAAATATGTTTTTTCGCTCAAAAATTATTTTGGGACAAAAAATTTCATATTTCATTCGCTGAAAAACGACATATATGTTTTAAAGGATTATTGCGCGAATAAATGTGCTTTTTCCGACAAAAACATGTTTTTTTCAGACAAAATTTTTTTCTATTTGCACGAAAATTGTTGTTCAGGCGAAAAGCTGTTTATGGTATATATGCGAGCGTGTTTCATGAAAAAAATTGTTTCCGAGCGAAAACCCTAGATGTTATAAGTTTTTCCGCGTGAATGACCAAACCTGACCAATTTCTTATATGATAATTAAGGATTTCTGCCTGAGACTTTTCATTTGATTCAGCTCATGTCATTCGGTGCAACTTCAGTTATTTAAAAAAACGCTTTTACACAAAAAGGCATCCACCTAAACAACAGCAATTGGCGGAACAACATCTACTACAGCATCTGCTGCAATGACTAGGAGGTTTTTCTGTATTAAGGTAAGAAATAACAAATAATAATTTTTACTAGCTGAGACAGCCAACTCCCCAATCTATGAACTGTTTATCTTAAAATTAATTATACAGAAATAATAATGATCAATAACTCACTTTTTTATTTTATCTTTTCAGAATGAATAGTCAAGACAAGAAAACCAATCAAAGGATTAAGAATAAGAGTCGCAGGAAGTTTTTCTCCGCCCTATCTTTGACATCTCACCAAAAAAGAATAGTCAAGACACTGAAAGTCAATTGGCAATTGATGAGCCAGAATCCGAGCAAGTTTTCACTCCAACCTCATCTCCTACCACCAAACCATCTTCAAACAGAGATCCACGTTCTCAAGTGATAAAATGTCCTTTGTTTGGCGTGACAAAAGAACATGATGAAACTATGAATGATGTCGATGATGGCTCAAACTGCAAAAGAAGAGCTGTGGCGGATGTTGGAGACGATACACTTCTTTGACACAGCAAGATACCCTCTCAAGATATCAAAAACAACAACCTGGCCGTGCTCACCTACAAGAGGGCTGCTCTGTTAAATGCTCTGTCTCCAAAACATCTAAAAAACCTTGAAACAGCTGTGGAAATCCGAGATCTACCGATACCAACAGTTATTGAGGTCTTATTCGTTGAATTTTGCGAGAAAGCAAAGTGTACCATCACCTACAACTACCGAAAGGATGAAAATACAATTTGATTTGATGAGTGACGATTCAAGCGAGGTAGGATTGATTGTTATTAAAGCTAAGCAAACACGACCATCGGTTTTGATCTACATAGAGGAGGGAAAGACTGAAAATGCACTTTTTTGTTCTGCTGATGGATACACAAGTAGTTGAAGGATAAAGGATGCTTTCAGTTCCTCATCAGCCAAGATTATACGACAAATTCAGGCTCATTTCAATGAAGCTCACCTTTACGATTTTCCACCAGACAGTTATAAATTTTGAGAACCTTGGAATGCTACGAAAATGTGACAGTCATCGGAGCAAGTCTGCCGAGACTCTAAAGGCTCAATAAAGATGTATGGTATATGGAGAGCTACTGATTGGAGATATCTAAATTTCTCCTCAAATAGCTTCAGCGGTGGTATTGGAAACATTTGGCGTCATTCTATTCAAAGGACTGAAGCAAGCTACGGTCAACGCAACTTTCTGCGACCTCATCCTGCTCTCAGCTCTTCAAGCTTTCATTCAATCCTCCGAACTGTCTCACACTATGGAATATCATGTCTTTCTCATGTACTTTGATGAGGTCAAAAAAGCAGAATGTCCAAGACAACTGATCGACAACCTAATCGCTAACTCAAGGGATGCATCTCACCAACAATGACCGTAAGTTTCATTCTATTTACTATGGACTCAACAGTAATTTCTAAGCTGCTTCAATGTATTGATGTCTCATTAGTTGCTATGACTTTTAGATTTAACTAAAGAATGTTTCCTGGGAAAGAGAGATAAAGAGATTCTTATTTGCATGTTGCAAGAGATGAACTCAGCATCAGCTTTGAACATTACAAAATAGTTTCATGGGCTTCATAGAATTCAAGACAAATACAAAGACGGTTTGTATTTTACATACAATTAATTTTTTACAACAAATAAAGTTTCATTGTAATAATTTACTTTACCAATCTACTTAGCAAATCAGTTGATTGTATATGTACCCCATTCATATGTCCTTCTAGTGTGTTGTCATGCGTGAACTCGTAGCTAAGATAAGTCTGTAGGATAAATCTTCGTATTGAGTGATCTCTCATCTCATTGTCTCCTATATCTCGTAAGCTTCTGACAGTTTCATTCGTACCCCATCCTCCGCTTCTCAGTCAACAAAAGAACAAGCAGTAATCACAGCATACAGTTGACAAAAATGTTTGCAGCTGCTTCTTATTACTTTATAATGAATCATTTCCTGTCTGATTCCTTAGCCACTTGCTTACATCGGGGTGAAAGAAAACAGGTCATCCGAATGAGTTAAAAAATCCTCACCGAAATCATCAGCATACACAGCTAACCAAAGCTCTCCGGGTTGATGAGAATAATAAGTGTTGAAGACGAAACAACCTGTTGGAAAATTGCAAACTTGCATCCAAAAGTAGTCTCTAGCTTCATTGTGAACACCCTCACTGCGACAAAAATCGTCCGAAGATAAAATCGAAGGAATCTGCTGGGTATTCATCTCTAGCTCATTGTTTAGAGTATTACTTCTCCCGCAACAGCTAATTGAAGAGTGCTATCCATTTCCAATATATCATTCTTTACAAAGTAGGCTACCAGGGACAAACCTTCAACTTTGTTGGTGCTAAACTGAATTTCCGCACTTCTTGTGATATTTTTCATAGATCGAAATCCTTCTTCGAGAAAAATCACCTGTCAAATCAAATCCGTAAATCGTGGTGCAATCTAGATATTGTTCTTTCGTAATGCCTTTACTTTCACCATCAAGCAAAGAACCAATAGCAAGTAGGAACTGATGATATTCTCATCTGAAAACCTCTTTGGTATAATCTGGTTCATATCTCCTTACAATCGGAAGTCACCAACTCTCAATACAATACTCTTGACATTGGCGTGTTGAATCCTACACTGGTTCTCGGTGAAACGACAACTCAGAGCGTTGTGATCAACCAAACCTAAATAGATTTGATTGGGTTCATGTTTGTTTTCTTCCAATTTTATATTAACTTGTCGAACTCTACTGCAAATTCCATACAACTTTAGTCATTTTTTGCCCAAATAATAAATGTATTTGTGTCCTTCCAATGCCAAACTGAGTTGAGAGTTTTTATCATAGGACTTACCTTGACCTTGCAAAGATGTGGTTCATACTTGTCGATTCTGATGTTCGCTCCTCCCGTTGGTGAGTCGCTGGCGACAAACAAAGACAGTTTGCTGGAAGCCTGTTGAAACTCCAGTTGGATTGTAGGACCGGGAACTATCAGCTTTGTCTAATGAAACAGAGCGAGATGAGGTTTCCCTGTAAACTGCAATTTCTTTCCACCTCTGACTAAGGCTCTCTTTTTTTTGTCCACATTGCTGTGTTTACTGGCATCTTTTCCCGTCGAATCATCGTACACCCAACCCTTCATCCGGCCTTGATATTTCTTTTTGTTTGCGGTAGTTTTGACTAATTGTGAAAAGTAAGATTGCAAACCATAATTGTTGGCGTATTTAACAGTACTACCTGCTATGGGAATTTTCAACTCGCTGAATATTTCATGGGTTGAATTCCCCATCCATACAGTTGCGTTGTCGTCGCTGCCCGCAATATCACTTCCATCATCTTAGACAAGTGTGGCTTCAATTACCAGAAAAGAGTTGTAAAGATCATTGTAATGCTCAGTATCCCTGCCAAGGTCAACTCAACCCAGAAGTAAGGATCCAACCCATCGGGTCTGATGACCGATATGTTTGTAGGTTCCACAGCAAACACATCCAGAACCTTCCAACTTATAACCCGATGTTCCATTTAAACTAGCCATCTTTTTGTGAGTGATGTTTACTCAAAGCGTTATCACTTAATGAACAGAAATGACATCCTCCAGTGTCTTTATAGCCAATTCCATGATTGTTAAAATATGGAATGTCCACGTTTACCCGGTCCTCTCCTCTCTCCTGGTCCCATTTTTTTTGTCCGCTTGACGCGATCCTGAGGCACTGCACTGAGTACATCTCCCCCAAGATCGGTTAACTCCTCCAATTATCTCTTCTTCGTCGATGCTGCGAAACTATGACCATCGATGATATCACGTGCTACGTTTACTACCTACAGAGAGTGCTCTCTTACCCAGTCTTATTGTTCCTCTCTTTAGCAGTGGTGTTGCCGATTTGAGTAGACGTGAAAAACTACTACCGAGTCCATTATCTCGCATACTAGGCATCACTCGTCGTCCACTATAGACTCCAATTCCATTTCCGGCTTGCATTTTGTAGTACTCTTCAAAAAATTATTTAGAGTCTTCTGGGTTGTATCGTACCAAACTCATCGTGTTCCTCTTTCTCTAAAGTGAACCGGCAACGCGACTTTTCCACAATCAAATGGTATTCGCTCACCATCGTCCCTCGTTATAAGAACTTGAATGAGATCGTTATTCGGTGATGAAGCGTTGACGTACTGCGTGCTTTTAAACTGTTGGTACACAACGGTGTTCTTCTTGTACAGATACCACTCTTAGCAAAGGTCCAAGCGTATCACCTACTATTCTATTATCAACAATGTTGGAATAGATGAGGTTAGATCAAAATTTATATCAAGAGGTGTAACATTATTGCATCTACCTCGGGGATATGTAGTTTTCCCTTATCGGTTCAAATCCAAAGACATATGCCAAGTTTTTGGAAAAGCTCACCGTTGTATCAGGATCGCTGTTAATTAGTAAACTGGTGCTAGTTACCTAGTTGTAGAAGATGGCGATGTTTCAATCTAAACTTATTTCATGCATTCTCTTTCGTATAACGTCCTTTAACTATTCCACACTATCTTATCTCCCATTAAAAATTAAGACGAATGACTTCTCACTGGTCTTTTTCAGATATATTTTCTCTTCAGTGACGATTTTCCACTTATTGGAATACACTATATCTAACAGAGCTTTCTCCCATTTACCACCAATAATGTCCAAGTACTTATACAGTATTACTGTAAAATCAGAGTTGGTGTTATCGGGAAGCTCTCCAGCGCTGAAGTTTGGGGGTAAAATTATCAGCATCAACATTTTACGAACACATGATAGCTATATTGAGCGTTCGCTCATCTAAGTTTTTCATCAACCCACTCGTTGAACCTTTCTCCGTAACAAAGCCACTTGACCCAAACCTGTCTTTTACTTCTTCTTGTTCTTCTTCCCAAAATCTTTCCGATTCTGAGAGTTGTAGGTTCTTTTTACTTTTTGCCACTCATTTTCGTAAAATGTACGGTCAACTATCTCCTCCGCCGAATATTCCCCCGTATATACGATAGATTTTTCATGGATAAGCGCATCGGTGATTATGAAGATCTCAACGGCCCAACTCAGGTGTACCCTCTCTCAAATGCCCTTCTTGCTTTGCTAATGCTCACATAGTCTCCAACTTTCAACTTTGGTTCTTTAGCCAAACTCTGTTCCCATCCTTCATACATTGGATTCCACACAAGATTCTGGTTTTAAAAAGTAACATCACTTGGCCTCATACCTATAGCGCTATGAACAGTGTTGTTTTACGCACTAACCATTTCGGGTAAAACATCAATGTATCTGTCATCACCTTTGTACGTCATAAATCTGTAAACTTTTTTTCAAAGTCCTTTTAAAACGTTCCACCATTGATGTGTTTACTGTCTCATTTTCGGTTGTAAAGCGTTTAATTTTTCTCTCCACCAGCACTCTTGACATTAACATTGTCAAACTCTTCACCTTTATCAGATTGTAAAGCCTTGTTGTTTTCCCCATTCTGTATCTTTCTTAATCCTCTGGCTACAATATGTCTAGATTCAGAAATGAAAGGAACAACCCTGCCTTTTTTAGATATAGAACCAACAGCTGTCAGTGAAAAAGCTGTGTCGTTGTTTTCTTATTTTCGAGAACTCACATCCATCAAATCTATTTGGAATCCGCTCTCCTATTTCAGCTACTACTGTAGGACGACGCTTAAACTTGGTTGTGAATTTTTTGTGGAGATGGAGGCATCTTCTCCACTCAACCATTCAAAAATTATTTTTTCTCTCTCCTTTTTTTCTACGAGCTTTCAGTAAAGCTCTAGCTCCTCTTAGAGATGTATGTAACGCGGGTTTGTAATACAGTTCTTTTGACGTATTGACGTCTATCATTCAGCACCTTGAATGATCAAATATTTCCCCCTCACAGGTTTGTCGTGGTGATTTCCTGACCGTTATGATCCCTTGATGTGATAGAAAGCTTTGAAATTTGCGGTAGTTTGTTTTTCTTGTTTATATCACACCTTATTTGGTCAGAAAATTATGCAGCAAAGTTTTGGAAGCTTTAGGATTCAACCACTTAATTCCGATTTTCCGCATATTCTTATTTGAGTCGTATTTGCCAGTTTTATTCAATCGCTCCAATTGTCTGATGCCAATCACTTGATCACCTATCTTTCTTGTTGAACTAGATCATTTTTTCTCAAACTCTTCTAAACGCTTCTTCTCACTCTCATTATCATTATCTTGATCATCAGCAACAAGTAAATTTTCAAACACTGATTAGTCGTTGGTATCAAACAATTTCTTTTTAATTGAATCTATCTCACTGTCATCTAAAACGGGTGTAGAAAATACAGTTATGAGTGTCAGTCATTCATCAATAATCATACTATTAGCCAACGGAGAATTGGTGTCTGTCTTTGATTTGTTAATAGGGCTCCAGTTACCCATTCTTTGGTGGTTATTTTCAATTTTTCTGACATCGATCAATTACCTATAATGTTTTGAACAATTTATCTGATTTTTTGTACTTGGATAATCCAGAATCATGTATTGTCTCCAGTAAAGCATTTTGCTTTCTCTTCGTATTTTCACCGTTATATCTTCCATAAGATTATAATACGTCAAAGTTGGTTTTCTTTTCTTCTGTCCCTTTTTCATTCCCAGTTTTTTCCGTTAATCTACTGAGTTCATTTTCAGACAGTATAAAAAAACTGTCTAGAAAATGTTAAATGCTGGAGGTTCATAGCTTTATTGGTTTTATTGATGATAAAACAGGTATAATAGGAGTTATTATAACGTCCAAAAAATCACCTCTACCAAATTGAGTCAACAATTTACACCTATCCTCAACTGTTCCTTTACTAGTTAGTTTACGCAGTTCCTTCTTGTAACGCTGCAACTCAACAAACTTTTCAGACTCCAAAGGAACATTGCCTAATACAATATTTTAAACAGTTTCTATCAATGATTGATATAGATCCGAGTTGGCCTTTTCAACCATAGCAATTTTTCCTCTCTTACTCAGATCATCCAGAGTTAAAATAGCCATTATTATCCTCATCATTCTTGTTGAGCGAATCATCTTAGTCCTCTTGCTAGTCCGGTTTTCAGTATTCCAGGGAATACTGTGCTGATAATAGGTCCTTGTAGGGAAGCCAAAAACCATTGTTTTTTGCTATACAGATTTTTATCATCTAACGATGATTTCCTAACCAAACTAGCAATGTTCTTTGCGTTTCGTTGCAAATGATTATACTGTGCGGTTGTCAATGGTATCGTTCCATTTATAATAACTTTAGCGCACTCCATTAGAGTCATGATAAGGTCTTTTTTTGGTTTAGCTATTACAGACTTTTGAATTGAAATGGTTGCATTGTTGAGTGATAACAGCAACGCCGCATTTCCTCTTAAGTTTTGTTGCAAAGCTTTAGTCATAATATTACTAATTTGCTTCACTGTTGAATAACAAAATATGTGTGAGATGAAACGAATAGTAATTGTATTTATATGCTTTTATTTGGGTACATATAATATCATAGGATCAGTTGATGTAAAGTTTCCGAATAGCCTGCAATGATCCTCTGTTTGCTGAGTGCTATTTATTTGTAGACAAGAGTATGGTTTTTTACTCTTGAGGGAAAATATTGGCGCACCAAATAGGTAATCTATGAAGCTTCTCTAGGGTTTTTAAAGAAAAAAAATAATCACTATTCAAGGAAATTGTACGATTTACTTTCAAAAACAGACTCTGAACAATAAAAAAGACATTATGTTCAAATGATGACTACGTTCCGTATACAGAGCGTTGGCATCAGCTTTACCACAAACTTCATCCATCAAGTCATCAATTATCAACCATCTGTTTTGTTCATCCCTGGGACAACTCTTTGTAAAATCTATCAATCCTTTGTGAAAGTTCGCTGCGGGTAGATCATCAAAAGCTTTTTGATATGCTCAATAATAATAATGAGCTTCTACCGGTCAAGGATAAGTTAACGACTGACTAGCTTGAATCATTCGTAACATTGCTTGCGTCTTCCCTGAACCAGTCGATCCTTCAATCATCGCCGTAAAAGGAGATTGCACATGCGGATCATAATTTTCAGGTTTCCCATTCATGATGAAGAAGATGTTCGTCATCCAACATTAGTTCCACTTACGATTCCAACGGGAGAGATTCTCACCTTTTTGTATTTCCTCGATAGCATTTGCATACATACTAAACTCAGTGACACCTACAAAATTAGAATATCCTACGAAAACTGCCAAGATCATCATAACTATCAACGCTTTACTTTTCAGATTCGGTAACACATCTACAATGCCACTCATAGTACTGTAGTGGATTTTTTTTTTGGGGGGGAGGTGCCGACCAAACGTCCACCAACAACGCCTCACTCTAGAGGTCAACTTCCAACAGAAGAGTATGGCAACTACACAATTGTTCTCGGAGCCCACGGCTCAAACGTACAACTCGATGTCTTGTTGAGTAAACCATACTTTATTACACAGCATAACCAGCAATGTATAATAAGGGTAATTGTATCATGCTACTTGGCTTAAGCACAGGCAGAATCCCAATACAATACAATGAATCAAGTGAAGTGCTCTGCCTTTTATAGGCAGAACAGGATTAAAACATATGCCCAAACAAGGGGCAAAAAATCAGCAATGGCAGGAAGTGTTTACACTAATCAGAATACAAGATATAAATATGCAATACAATCATTGGCTAGTATGGGGTTAAATATGCAAGGCGCCCAGAAGTAGGGGGCAGAGCTTCTCAGTCAATCTTGCTGATTCATGATGGTGCAATCAGTAGCTCTAGTTCCTGGTCCTTATGGCTTGTGGTCCTTGGCTTTGGTCTTGTTTGAGGACAGCTATGTTGTAAAGTCGGGCTCCTGCATCTTTGGTATCAATTTAGGTTCTCAGGCTATAGCAGTTCTTTCCTCACCGACCCGGTATAGGTTTGGTAGTGGCACTGCAGGGCCGGTAGTGCATGCTGCAGGGCCAGCAGGGTGTGCTGCAGGCCCGGTGGTACCTCTGCAGGGCCGGCAGTGAATGCTGCAGGGCCGGCGGTAAATGCCGCAAGGCCAGTAGGGTTTCTACCGGCTAACTTGTTCGTGCTCTGGCTGTGCCAGGCTCAGTTTAGGCTTGCTTGACACCCAGCAGTTGTCAGGGGGACCTCGCGCAAAGATAGTGGTCACAAAAATCCACCACAGTACCATCAACAGTATCATTTTCATTTATCGATCTCATCTCAACATCTTCCTCAGTCAACATCTTAGCTTTCAATGGCAATACAATCATATAATGCTTCATTTTTATACAATACCCAAACCCCGCCAATCTGAAACATTCAAAACACCTGGTGCATACAAAAAGTCACCCAATGGACCAGGGTAACCTCCAAAATGCCCAATCAACACACCATGCAATGTATAAATCAACATTCAAGACTATAAAATTACATACGTTCTAAACAACTGGTGCACACAAAAGGGGTACTTCACAGGTTCTCATGGTAACTGGTGCATACTTCAAGTACCTGGAACCATGAAAACCTTCTCCTTAGACTCCATGACAGAGATATGCCCCCTTATTACTACTCATATCCCTCATGTCTGGTTTTTGGCCTCTCAGAATTGGTCGGTTGATTTACAAGTTGATTCCCATCTACATGTCTTATTGCAAGTTTATCGAGTTATAAAATCGGAAATGAATGTATATGACTGCACAGCAATTCCGTCTGAAGTTTATATTCAAACAGGATGTGCAGAAAGATTGATTATCATGGCATATTAGATCAGCTCATTGGGTTATTAGTTCGCTGGCTAAATCATTCAAGATGATTGCCCACAGTAACATTCTATATTATTTTATTATCATTTTTATTATTAATAATATTATCATAGTTTTCTCATCAACTGTTGCTTTCACTGTTTTTGTTAAGACAAAGTTTTATTGAGTCTTACTTGAAAAACTGATTCTTTGAACCCGAACTTAATCACTGGCAGGTTTCTGAGCACAAACATGCGCTATGCAAAAATACACAAAAACTATGCACAGTGTCAGCTTATGCAGATACTACTGCAACCGCACCAGCGCATAACTCTCCAGGGCCGAGTTTTCAGTATTTTTGAGTAAATTCCATCGTTTTTTACTATTGAGAAATTTTCTCCGCTTTTGTTTGTCTCTGGTTTTTTATATTCACCGGTATCCTTACTTGTTAGGTGTTTATAGGTCAAACTTTTTCTCTTCTCTTTGTAATTTTCCAGATTGTCAATCTTCAGCAACTTTGAAAAGCAAGCTCAGAATCTCTAATTAGTTTAGTAACAGAATAGTTTTCTGTTCACAGACATTGGGAATCATAAAAATGGGAAAAGACTTGTTGTTACCCGGCAAAGTTGAATTTGATTGAACTGTACACATGAAAAATTTCAAGTCTGCGGAGCAAAATTCAATAGCTCTGCAGAAAAATATGAATATTCAATTATAAATATTTCCAACATGGTATATAAGTATATTACAAGGCGACTCTTCAACCTTGGTTCTGGATGTCCAGTCTGTGCTAGCTATGTTTATCTGATAATGCTCTTAGACTAAAGTACCAATTGAACTGGAGTTGTTTGCACTCAGACCTTTATGTGTCTGCTCGGTCCCTTTGAGAATGATTGGATCTCATTGAATTGAGAACGTTTCTTATGAGATTGTTGAGTTGCTTTGACATTTTTTTCCGTGGAAACCAAGAAGTGTCCATGGTAAAGTCATGTTCCAAATTGCTAACAATTGCAAAAGTTCTTTTTTGAGCCTGAAAGCCCTTCGTTTTAGCATTGGTTTTGCTGACATGCTGATTAAAAAAAAAATGCCAATTCGTCGTAAAACCTGTCTTTCATCGTACACTGTGGTGGGTTTTCAAGTTTACGTTGAGTTGTGTTGCTCAAAAACTATTTGGAGTCTTCAGGAGTGTAATGAACCAACGTTATTGTGATTCTTTCTCTCTAAAGTGCATCACCAGGATGTATTTTCCACTAGCAAACTCTTCCTGGTGACGCTTAATATTGCCATCTGCTATAAGAACATGAGTGAGATTGCTACTCAGAAGTTTAATGTGTCAGAGTGATGAGAACGTTTAAAATCTGGATTACCAACACTATTTTTTGTCTTGTCTTTGTATCACACTCAGCAAAGGTACGTGCTCGTGTCCTCCAATATTTTATTGTTGATAATTATTAATTAAATGTGTCAAAATGTTAAACGATGGCTGAAGTTTGTTCGTAATGGTGATGGCAATGGCGATGATTGCAGAAAGCCCTAGAAAATATCGAGAGATTTAACCCAGACACACAAACAATGCTTGCTCATAAACTCCACCCATTTGCCACTAGGATGTTACAACTATTTCATCTTCTCCATTCTCTTGGTAATTGCCAGAATGTTTAACACCGAATTTTGATTTGTCATTTGCCCTTTTTTGGCCACATTATTGTGTAAGCCGGTTGCTTCCTGTGGTTTAACCTATTAAAAGCTGAAAGTTTTCATTATTATTTGCATTTGTAACTGCACTGCATTATATGCTTTTGACCTACTTTTGTATACTCTTATGGAAAGCCATTTTTGAAATTTGTGGCATTTATATATATTGTAGTGGATTTCGGGGGGCCGACCAAACGTCCACCAACAACGCCTCACTCTAGAGGTCAACTTCCAACAGAGGAGTATGCCAACTCCACAACTGTTCCCGGAGCCCACGGCTCAAACGTACAACTCAATGACTTGTTGAGTAAACCATACTTTATTACACAGCGTAACCAGCAATGTATAATAAGGGTAAATGTATCATGCTACTTGGCTTAAGCACAGGTAGAATCCCAATACAATACAATGAATCAAGTGAAGTGTTCTGCCTTTTATAGGCAGAACATGATTAAAACATATGCCCAAACAAGGGGCAACAAATCAGCAATGGCAGGAAGTGTTTACACTAATCAGATCATAAGATATAAATATACGATACAGTCATTGGTTAATATAGAGTTAAACGCTCAAGGCGCCCAGAAGTAGGGGGCGGAGCTTCTCAGTCAATCTTGCTTACTCATGGTGGTGCAATGAGTAGCTCTGGTTCCTGGTCCTTATGGCTTGTGGTCCTTGGCTTTGGTCTTGTTTGAGGACAGCTATGTTGCAAAGTCGGGCTCCTGCACCTTTGGTATCAATTTCGGTTCTCAGGCTATAGTAGTTCTTTTCTCACCGACCCGGTATAGGTATGGTAACGGCACTGCAGGGCCGGTAGTACATGCTGCAGGGCAGGCAGGGTGTGCTGCAGGGCCGGTGGTACCTCTGCAGGGCAGGCAGTGAATGCTGCAGGGCAGGCAGTGAATGCTGCAGGGCAGGCAGTGAATGCTGCAGGGCCGGTAGGGTTTCTACCGGCTGACTTGCTTATGTTCTGGCTGTGCCAGGCTCTATTTAGGCTTGCCTGACACTCAACAATTGTCAGGGGGACCTTGCGCAGTGGTAGTAGTCACAAAATTCCACCCACATTCCCCTCTCCATTAAAGACTGTATCTCTTTGGTCTTTAATTACCTAATTTAGCAAAGAGAATAATAGTGGCGAGCAACACCCGTGCTCGGTCAAGTTTGTGGGGAGAGCATCTTACTGCCTCCTAGCATCTCTAGGGGCGGCTTCCCATGCCTGTTTCGATCCCCCAGGGTCATAGGGGAAGTCGAGAACATCTCTCGTTGCACAGGCTGCTACCATAGCATCTGATGCATAAGCAGAGAAAGAGTAGTCAGGGTTTCTCCCTTTTCCCTTGGTGTACGTAATCGCCGGCTCATTCTCCAGCCTCAGCTTCTCTCCTGGAACCTCCTTTTCCAGCATCGGCGGTGGCAAGATCTGCATCCAGTACACCTCAAGGTTTGGCTTGACATCGACAGTTGACTGCGATTCAGCATCTTTTTCATTTATAGGTGCTAGCTCCGTATCAGCGGCAGCAGCAACAGGAGTTGGCTGGGGAGGTGCAGTTTCTGTCTGTAACAACTCCTCCGCGGGCATGGCCAACAACTCCTCTTCTCCAAGTCCTGGAGGGTGGTAGGCTCCTGCTAGGTCAGTTTCTAACAGCAAGCTCTCGTTCTTCATTTCTATCTCCAAACAGTTGGAAGCAGCCATAGTGCTAATCTGTGGCACGAGGCTTTCTTTAGTGGCGACAGTACACGTAGTGCCCTGGTCATTGTTTTGAGAGGGAATGACTTTCTCCTTTTTGTCAACTGCTTTCTCAGACTTCCGACTCATCCTGTCTGTGCTTGCAGGAGGCGGCTGAGCAGGGGTACTAGGAGCAAACTTTGGTGGTCCCTGGTAGCTCTCACGGGGGGAGTTCAGCTGGAGCCTTGCCATATCTGGTCGAGCAGCTTCTGGCAATCATTTTGAAACCACACACAACCACAGTGGTGCAACTTCTTTGGCGGATATAGCTGTTTTGGCGCCTTCCCCGGATTTCCCGGCTATTGCATCATGAGTGGTTTTAGCCACTGTCTTCGATGCTGGCAACCAACAGCTCCTTCCACTCCCTTTCATTGCCTGTGGGTGGTCATTAGGTAACTCCTCCTGCGCTTTCTTTTGGTGACCTTCCTGCTTGTCCAGGGGCGTAACCAACAGGGGCTCAGAGGTAAATTTCGCGCTCGTTCCTCTGGCGACCTCAGTTTTCATCCCTTCACGCTCAAATTTTCTGTGCAGGCTATCCTTCCCCCTCTCCATCGTTTGGGAGGTCCTGCAGACTACTTGCTCACTTTCAGTAGGTGCTGTTGGGGAGAATCCATCCCAACCACCAAGTGGCATAACATCCTTTTGTGTCACGTCTTTCCACATGATGCTATCTTTTAGCAGCTTCCCATGCTTGTCCGTGCATGGTACATCGTGTCCGTCTATTGTAATGACGGAGTCTTGAAATCTGAGCAAACACTCATGAGTGGTGAGGAACGGCATCCCTATGATGGCGTCCTCGTTTATGTCACTTATCACGAAGCTGACATTGCTCTGTAACCCACAGATCAGTACGGACACCTTCACCGTGCCGTAGAACGTGATCTTCGACCCATCAGCCATCACTCCGTGTGACTCGCTGTTCTGCAGTGCGCTCCTCACACTCAGGGGTAGTCTTTGATAGACATGCCGAGATAACAGGTTTGTAGTGCACCCGGTGTCTACAAGTATCGATACAACTCGTCCCATCCATTTTTCCAGGGAGGAAATAGCTTGCCTTGTACGGACGTACAGGGGGAAGCAGCTGGTGTCCGCAGCGTGCATTTTAGCAGGGGGCTGGCTCGTGTAGGGGTGTTGTGTCTGCTGGTTCCGTTTGGGGGTGTTACGGCTCGCCCATCGCAGGTAGATGCCGGTAGCTCTACTGCGGGCGACGGCCGTTTCCCGCCTGGGCAGGCATTCGTTGTGGTCTGGTTCTCCACGATCTCTTTGGACA